>JAJOZX010008665.1:75000-82500 GCA_023014485.1 Bathynomus jamesi
CTTTCCATAATACAAAATAACGTTAATTTTATTTCAAAATCTGTATAAACAAAAATATTTTACAATCTTCAAAGGCTACCTTCGTACCCACATCGCGACACCGCTTTCCCTTAGATCAACGAAGTTAAGCGACGTTTAGTCTGCTTAGGAGTTGGATGGGTGACCATCCTCCGCGTCCAGATAATGTAGCGACCCGTGGTTCGGATCCCACGTAAAGATGTACAGTAGGTCCCCGCTGTCACGTGACTTTTGTGGATTCGGAGGAGATTAAACAACCCCAAATCTGGTATCTCCCAAAACCTCCTCACCCCCATTCATACAACTTGGGGGCTAACCCCCCTCCCCCATTACCCCCACACCTCCCCATTACCCCACCCATCCCCCATTACCCCATCCCCACCCTTCCCCCATTGCTAAACTACAGAAAAGAACACAGTCATGAAAATCTTGAGCTTCACATTGCCGCCCGTAATACAATTTCTGAATTTTTTTTACAATTTCTGAATTTTTTTCTCACAATTTCTGAAAGTGTGACAGACAGACGGACAGACGGACAGCTCTCTTATTATAGTATAGAAATTATCAGAGGTCTTGAAAACTTCTCTAATTATAATTATACGAGTAATTAAATAAAAATCTATAAAGGAAAAACTATAGTTAGTCATTAACATAAGGAAAACGAACAGTAAAATGCGCCTCGTACAGTTGATGCTCCTCATACGTCATCATCATCATCGAAAACTTCTCCTGACGTAAGTTAAGTTTAAATTAGGTCAGGTTAGGTTCAGTTTGGTTAGGTTAGGTTAAATTAGGTCAGGTTAGGTTCCGTTTGGTTAGGTTAGGTTAAATTATGCCCGGTTAGGTTAGCCGTTTTCACTGAAAATCTGAAATGTATATATGGGTTGGTCACTTTCAGTTAAAATATTTTTAAAAATTTTAATTTTTACTCCGAAAAAATAGAAATGATGGAGTTGTTTAACTTCCTTCGCAACATCTAAAGTCATATGACGGAGAGGACCTACAGTTTTACGTGGGATCCGAACCACGGGTCGCTACATAATCTGGACGAGGAGGATGGTCTCCCATCCAATTACTTTCCTGATCGAATGTCGCTTAACTTCGCTGATCGAGGGGAAGTGTGGGTGTTACGACACTGGCTACTACGTAACCCTTTTCATTCGAAATCCATAAGGTCGATGTGGAATAAAGTCGACTCGCAAAGGGTTGAACGTGACATTATAAAATTCGATTTTGTTCATATAATCCCCAAACACACTATTATGCAACAAATATTTCCCCAACGTTCTTTGTAATTTCTATATCAAATAATGAACGTAATCAATTTTGTTATTTAACGTATTTTACATTTTAACTTTATTTATCTATTCTAATTTATCATTTCATAAATCGACATACGTTCCAAGTTGAGCTTGAAAAGAATTTTTGGTTTCCCTGATGGTGTGGTGATTATATATATTACTTTTGTTGTGTTTGAACGACGGTTCAGGATCGACCTGCGGTCGATATATATATATATATATATATATATATATATATATATATAAAGAACGACGCTTGTGTGAAGAGCGTTCCGCACAAGATGAGGAGGGAGAACGAACAAATGAAAAATGAGGTACCTCCCAGGAATTGAACCCGGGATCATCCAATTGCCGGTCGGATATGTTAACCACTACACCAAGGACCCTGATTAGTCAGCACTCGTAATTCTCCTACATACGAGCGGAATCAAATGCCCTGAGGGGGCACCTTCGCATGCCGTACATATATACATTTTAACTGCAAGCAACACACAGTATAATTAATGTAAAGAACGTCGCTTGTGTAGAAGAGCGTTCCGTACAAGATGAGGAGGGAGAACGAGCAAATGAAAATGCGGCATGCGAAGGTGTCCCCTCAGGGCATTTGATTCCGCTCGTATGTAGGAGAATTACGAGTGCTGACTAATCGGGTCCTTGGTGTAGTGGTTAACTTATCCGACCGGCAATTGGATAATCCTGGGTTCGATTCCTGGGAGGTACCTCATTTTTCATTTGCTCGTTCTCCCTCCTCATCTTGTGCGGAACGCTCTTCTACACAAGCGTCGTCCTTTATATTAATTATACTGTGTTGTTTGCAGTTAAAATGTATATATATATATATAACAAAAAATTACTTCTGTCTGTATATTAAAATTTCTTTCATATTAATTTTAAAGCTCTTAAAGAAGGTAGTTTTTTTCATATATACAGTACCCGCCCCACGATTTACGCGCTCCCCACTTGCGCGGTTTCGGATTAACGCGGTTCAAAAAATATATATTTTTTTATAAATGCGTTTATTTATAGAAATGCGTTTATTTATATAAAAAAATAATATTTCTTGGACCACGTTAATCTGAAACCGCGCAAATGGGAAGCGCGTAAATCGGGGTTTATTCTATTACGTTTTAATTGTTATTAAAAAAAAAAGCTAGACAGTAGGGTTGGATAGGTTATAGTTCCTTTAAAATATTAATAAAAGTTAAATTCGTTTCCACAAAGGTCAACGCAAGATTAGGTTTGCAAACATTCGCCAAACTTCTCATTTTAAAAAGAACTGTATACGACTAATGATGAACTACGACCATCAGATCGGAAGACGTAAGTCTCGTAATGACATTTCATATGAGGCCCTCCTAGGAAGAAGTGGCTAAGTGACAAATAAAAAAACGCCAGAAATCTTACAACTATCATACTAAGATTATTCCTGGATGGAATGATTTATTGCCCCCATGAGGAGGGAATCGAAAGATGCCTATGATTTGTGGTGCTTTCATGGTAGACCTAGATTAGGACCAGTATACATGAATATATGTAAAGTAGGGGTCAGTATGAGGCGGCCATAAGGCGATGTAAACAGGAAGAAGAGTCTATTCGAGTATCAAAAGCCTGTGAAGCTCGCATAAATAACGATAATAACAAATTTTGGAAATTTGTTAAGAATCAAACGGGTGTCAAAAATGTCCTCCCTCCGACAATCGATGGGGTGTCGGGGGAGGATGAAATTGCAAAGCTGTGGAAAAACCACCACTCTAACATTCTTAACAGTGTGAGTAGGGATAATCTTAAGATAGATTGCAACGAAACGACTGTGGTAGGGACAAGGGAAAATACTTTGATATAATTTTCTGAAGTAAAGAGGTTAATTAAAGAGTTAAAGACTGGTTTGCGTCAGGGGTAGATGACTTATCGAATGAGCACTTAAAATATGCCAATGACGTAGTATGTCTGCATATATCATTACTCCGATCAGCCATGCTTGCTCATAGCTATATCCCTGCAGAGTTCATGAGGTTATATATCTTGCCTCGGGTCAAAAATAAGTACGGAGACATTCTGTCCAGCAATAATTACAGGCCTATTGCTGTCGCTTCCTGCTTCTCGAAGCTACTAGAAAAACTTGTTATTCCGTTTAAATGATTTCCTACGGACATCATCTAATCAGTTTGGTTTAAAAAGGTCCCACTCAACTGACCTGTGTATCTGTGTACTTAAAGAAACAATATCTAAATACATTGACAGTAATTCAACTATTTATAGCTGTTTCCTAGATATAAGTAAGGCATATGATAGGGTGAACCACAATATTTTATTTGAAAAACTAGAAGACAGGAAGGTTCCCATGTACATATTAAACGTATTGAAATTTTGGTATTCTCACCAATCTTTCACCATTAGGTGGGGCAATGTACTATCCAAGTAGTTTGGCTCTTGCAGGGTGAGACAAGGCTCCTTGCTCTCCCCTATGCTGTTTAATGTGTATATTGACGGATTAATTGCTTCACTTAATGAAGCAACAGTGGGATGTTGTATAGATAACACAAGGATAAATAACTTAGTTTATGCCGATGATATGGTGTTAATAAGTCCCTCTGTTAAAGGTCTGGATCGGCTACTAAAAGTATGCGAAGTGTATTCGCAGAAACATGATATTCTTTTTAATGTTACAAAAATTAAGGTTATGCAATTTCAGCCTAAAAGCTCTAATCAGCCAGCTGATATAAGGTTTAAAATGAATGGTGAAGTAATTGAGGAAGTACAAGAGTTTAAGTATTTGGGTCAAACTATTACTAACTCCTTGAGTGATGACTCGGATATAAGAAAACAATCTCGAAGTCTGTGTGCTAAAGCGAATATAACCATAAAGAACTTTCGATTCTGTACAAGTGAAGCCAAAGACACTCTCTTTCGTACTTTCTGCAGTAATATATATGAACAGCAACTGTGGGTGAATTATAAAAAGGGTTCTGACAGAACCCTAAATTTGCTGTACAACAAGTCTTTTAGACTCTTACATAAATTACCCCCGAGATGCTCAGCTTCGCAAATGTTTGCTACCCGCAATGTCCCGAGCTTCCCGGATGTAACAAGACGTGCTCAATACAGGCTAATGCAAAGAATAAAAAATCAACCAACCCGATTATCCAAGTATCCATGAGTCCTGCCATTTATCCTCTAAGCTATGGAATTCTTGGTACGAAAACGTCTGTCTGTAGCTCCACTTAACTTCGACATTACAGTATTATTTCTAATCAATTGTATATATTTCTATCCTTAGTATGTGAACTGTCATTGTATTACTAATATTTGTCGTATGGACTATAGTCTGCCAATAAACCTTTTCATTTCATTTCAAAACGTAGTTAAAGTTGTACCAAATTTGAAAGTGACGTAACTTTTGATTTTTTAAGATATTTCGTCGAAATATTTTCAGAAGTTCAAAAGTTATGTCACTTTCAAATTGTTAAAAACTTTTACTGCGTTTTATTGCATTATTTTAGTCTTGTCGCTTAGCCACTTCTTCCTTAGAGGGCCTCATATAAAATATACAAAACTTTAATAGATGAAACTTTGTATTTTTCATTACATGAGGACTAACCTAATTGTAGTTAACTGCCTTCACTCCAAGAAATTTTGAGTTGGCGGATTCTTTCACCTAACCCCGAGAAGCAGCCAGGAATGCTATGTCTTCCACGGCAGCTTCAGACCGAAACTTCCACGAGAGTTAACTGAAGACACGTAGGTGTGAAATCTTGTGCTTGGTTTATTGATAGCCATCGCCCGTGACTCAGTAACATCGTTACATGTAGGTTAAATTAAATGATAACCAGAGGAAAAATGATATCTCTCCTTTCTTTCTTCGGTGCTTAGGGAAGAAACGTGCTGTCCATACGAAGTGTTTTTTCTTTAGGTTTCTTGAGGAAGTTGGCCTCCTTCCTCTTTTGTAATTCTTTTAACTATCATGTTTTTTAACTTGGCTTTCATTTTCACTTCATTCATTCGTTTTATCCTTGTCATTCATTTTTCATTTCATTCATTCGTTTTATTCTCGTCATTCATTTTTCATTTCATTCATTCGTTTTATTCTTGTCATTCATTTTTCATTTCATTCATTCGTTTTATTCTTGTCATTCATTTTTCATTTCATTCATTCGCTTTATTCTTGTCATTCATTTTTTCATTTCATTCATTCGTTTTATTCTTGTCATTCATTTTTCATTTCATTCATTCGTTTTATTCTTGTCATTCATTTTTCATTTCATTCATTCGTTTTATTCTTGTCATTCATTTTTCTTTTCATTCATTCGCTTTATTCTTGTCATTCATTTTTCATTTCATTCATTCGTTTTATTCTTGTCATTCATTTTTCATTTCATTCATTCGTTTTATTCTTGTCATTCATTTTTCATTTCATTCATTCGTTTTATTCTTGTCATTCATTTTTCATTTCATAATTTTTCATCTCTCTCATAGTTTTGGTTTAGAAATTTTTATCTTTTATTTTCCTCATATACGTATATTCGACGTCAATGACCTCGATGTTCGAACGCCAGAGGGATTACGTAAACCATTTACGTTCTTATATGACAAGTTACATTAGTCTGGAGTTCTTTAAAAAGGAAAAGGGAGTAAAATTGGGGACGAGAGTCTGAAGGAGTTACACTGTGAAAATAATAATGTTTTGGGTGTTTAATATCCTTCATATCATCTAAGGTCATGTGACAGACGCTTACAGAATCGGAACCAAAACCTCACCACCCACGAGAGATATATAACTCCGACCCGGAGCTCGAACTCAGACCTTCAGGTTAACAACCCGGTTTTCTACCACTAAGTTACTCTGGCGAGTTAATACTGTGACACGATCACGAAACGATTTTACCTGAGATAAAATCCAATATATTTTCTCATGGCGTCCATCTTCGGACTGATGTGCATATACATATGTACACACGTATGTATGTACTTATCTCTCTGTCTATACATAATGTATGTACGTGTATATAGACAGATAGACGCATACGTAGACCTACGTAAGGCATGCCCATTAAATTTCGCTAAAATAAAACGTTTTGGAGCGGAAGTTAAACGTTTTTCCTTAATTATTAATTAACAAAGTGCGTCTTTGAAAGATTGTCCTTCAAATTTTGCTTTTATTTCGCCTGATTTTAAATTAAAGCCGTCTTTCGCTGACATCTATGCATTATTTTCATCTTATTTCAACCGACGAAGAAATTCAAACTATATATATATATATATATATATATATATATATATATATAAGGAATACGTTTTTATATAAAGCTAGTACTAAACCCTCGTCCAACGCGGGGGGGTTAGGTTCCTCGAGAACGGCGCGTTAGGTAAATCCGCGTTGGACAAACTTAATACCTTATGGGATAAATGGGGATACGTGAACGCGGCTGCATAAAGTCTCCCATTAAAACTTAGATACGTAGATTTTTAATTCACACATAAGTGAATTTCCCTACCTATATTGTATATGAAATAAGAACATAATAAAATCATAAACATAATGATATTTACATAATTATGATAAATATAAATATATTAAATGAAAATAGCACGTATCTTTTCTTCACTCTTTCGGATGGTGCGTATGATAGACTTATTCACGTGATACTCGCGGCCAAGTGATGTTATGCTCATACCACCACGCAACTTATCTGGAATCTTTATTTTTTCGGCTAATGTCATAACCTTACGACTTTTCTTCTCTTCACTATCACTCGCAGATGCTTTACGTTTTGGTGTCATACTGCCGTCTAAGGGTAATGGCAAAACAACGGCAAAATACGACACAAACAATCCAACACAACTTCGCTGAACTTAACGCGGTAGCGGGACTGAGACAAAGGGTGATGCAAGGGGTGACGCGAGATGGAGGGAGATGCGAGAGTGTTGGAGAGTGTAGGAGAAAACACTAGAGGGCGCATTGGCACGCGTACAGTACTACTGTATTAGAGCGTGTTTGGCGAACCGTGTATAATCAAATTTTCCGCTTTCGGTAAATAATTGTTCGCATTTATTTTTCCGTGTATAAGCAAATTCGCGCTGGACAAACACGCGTTGGACGAGGGTTTACTGTATTTACAAATTAATTTATACAGAAATACAGAAATAAAGCATATAATCATAAATAAAGCATATACTGTAGTGT
>JAJOZX010008665.1:87500-171673 GCA_023014485.1 Bathynomus jamesi
TATTGTACAATAATTGCTGTACTTTTCTCTGAACATATAAAATAATATCAAGCATCTAACTAATATAGAAATCAATAGTGAATTCGTCTGCAAATAAATTCGTTATATTTTGTTGAGTTCAGCCACAATTTGAAACCATAATTGTGTTACCAGGATGCGGGACGTGAACCAACTCAAATGCACCCCACCGACCTCTTTCCCCAACCTCCACCCTTATAGAAAGAGATCTTTAATTAGCTTGATAACTATTTATATTAAGTTTAAAGTTTTATTAGGCATATTTAAAATGAGTAATTAAAATAAAGTAAACTAAGATGTTCATCGTTTAATGTTCAAACTTAATTATAGAAGGTTATGCTTAAGGAACATTAATTTTTCTGCCTTTTCTACTGCCAGTCTGTTTCTCTTTTCATCATATATTAATCCAGCACTGCTAAATAATCTCTCGCTTGGTACGTTTTGTTGGAGGACAGGCTAAATGTTCCTTGCAAGTTTACTCAAGTATGGATAGATATTCTGCGTATTTTCCACCAACTAATAGGATTGTCACATGCAGCCAGGCGTTTTTCTTGGTGATAGCTCTCGATCATTTTTACTACATCTTTTGACATCGCGTAGGTCTCGTCATTGCTGCTTGACTCAAGAAACTGAGAGACAGATTCTGTGATAGATTTGCTTGTTGAAGGTGTTGGTTTTGTCACTGAAACTTTTATTCTTTTGGTGGGTGGCGAAGCGACAGATTCAAGAGATTGAAGCTCTCAACTTCTTTGCCAAGTGATGATTTAACTCGTTCTAATGTACTAGGTGAAAATTACTTAGCTTTGTAACGTGGATCTAAGTAGGTTGCAAGAGTAACTTCACACAAGAACAGCCTCTCGTCTTGTCGCTTGCATCACTTTTGCGCACATGAACTAGTTCTATTAATATAGTAGAATTTGATAATTTCCGTTATTAATGACATTTTATCTCAACGGTCCACATCCGCACGACATCCGCAGTCCAAAGTGCGGATGCGGGTGCGGATGGGTAAGGGTAATTGCATTATACAGTACAGTTTCGGAAAAAAGTTTGCCTCCAAACAAAATTTCTAAAGCGCATGAAAAATTACAAATCAGTAACGTCTGTGTTTTCTTCTTGTAGTTTTATTAGTCACCGAGATTAATTAGTAAATTTTTATACTTTTAAGAAATGTTAAGGTTCTAAGCGAACCTTTTTTCGAAACTGTATAGTAATTCTTCTTCAAATTTTCCTTAACCAGCAACTATTAACAAAGTCTAAAAACAACATTTCCGCCCGAATATGAAGTGAATTAAAGTTTGTAGAGTTCATTACTTCAGATTGACCTCCACTCTGATCTTGTAAATCTTTGTGAAGTTGGGAATATTCTTTCTCATAATATTTGCCCCAATGTTCTTCATTAATAAATGCAAGACAATGTAAAGTGCAGTGGATGTGTGTACACAGCTTCAATTTGAGTTACGTCTGCTTCTGCATTTTGGCTTATCTGTTAACTAACAAAGAGAGTGACCGTTCGCTATAACACTCCTTAATCACCAATTAAAAGACACTTAAATAATTATCACCCGCGTTTAATATATATATATATATATATATATAAATTCCATCATCAATATAATCTTTTTTTAATAAACCAACTAAATCACTCCTAATGCATACAGGGTCGACACAGTATAATGATGGATTTTGGTGTGTAACATGTTCCCGCCCTTCTGTTTTCGTATTGACGTGCGGTGAAGGAGTTTGTTCGAAATTCGAGAATATTTAGTTAGTGTGATTTTATTCGTTAAATTTTTAACTTTTCCTCTCATCAACTTTATTCGCAGGCTTAATATATATATGTAGAGAGAGAGAGAGAGGGAAAGAGAGAGAGAGAGAGAGAGAGAGAACGCTGATAGAAGTAAATAGACACCTTTGAGTTTTCTGTAGTTTTTTATTTATGAAAATGAAAATGAAAAGGTTTATTGGCAGACTATAGTCCATATAATAAATATTATTAATACAATGACAGTTCATATACTAAGGATAGAAAATATACAATGATTAGAAATAATACTGTAATGTCGAAGTTAAGTGGAGCTACAGACAGACGTTTTCGTACCAAGAATTCCATAGCTTAGAGGATAAATAGCAGGACTCATGGATAGCTTGGTTAATCGGGTTGGTTGTTTTAATTCTTTACATTAAACTGTATTGAGCACGTCTTTTTACCTCCGGGAAGCTCGGGACATTGCGGGTAGCAAACATTTGTGAAGCTGAGCATCTCGGGGGTAATTTATGTAAGAGTCTAAAAGACCTGTTATACATCAAATTTAGGGTTCTGTCAGAACTTTTTTTATAATTTACCCGGAGTTGCTGTCCGTATATATTACTGCAGAAAGTACGAAAGAGAGTGTCTTTAGCTTCACTTGTACAGACTCGAAAGTTCCTTATAGTCATATTCCCTTTAGCACACAGGCTTCGAGATTGTTTTCTTATATCCGAGTCATCACTCAAGTAGCTGGTAATAGTTTGACCCAAATACTTAAACTCTTGTACTTCCTCAATTACTTCACCATTCATTTTAAACCTTACAGTATATCAGCTGGCTGATTACAGCTTTTAGGATGAAACTGCATAACCTTAGTTTTTGTAACATTAAAAAGAATATCATGTTTCTGCGAATACACTTCGCATACTTTTAGTAGCCGATCCAGACCTTTAACAGAGGGACTTATTAACACCATATCATTAATAATAAAAGCCAATAAGTAACAACAGATTTAGTAAAAAATATATTTAGAATGGTGTTGCTTTCCTCATTGCATTATGTAAAGCTGACACACGTTCTGGCATCATCGTGATGTCTATTTACTTTGTCAACCTTCTGTATATATACATATATATAATTCTGGATAAAAGCTTGTTCCTAGGGAAGCGGTATTTCAAGAGGAATAAAATGACAAGCGCTTGAACTAATATTCTTTAATCACCAAACGTTTCGGGAGTATTAACTCTCATCTTCAGTGGTCATAACTTACAACATTCAGTTCAATAGATAATAATAATAATAATAATAATGACAATAATCTTTATTCAGAAAGAACACATTACATAAGATATACAGGGTGAGTCAAAAGTCTCCATACATAGGCAAATTGGTCACTTTATTATGCAATCACTTGTAAGTCACAAAATATGCTCTCTGTGGGCACCATTACACTGAATGCACATACGGATGGCACATACAAAGGCATCTCAGCATATCACCTGCAAAAAAATAAAAATAAATAATCATTTATTTATCATGACCATTTTGCCTATGTATGGAGATTTTTCACTCACCCTGTACATTACATCCATACTGGTTTACGCAATATTGGGATTAATGTTTAAGTTTTGTAGTTTAATTACAGTATTCTTATTTGAATATGCCGTTGGTAAGCATGACAGCTTTTCAGGCATAATCATTTAAAGTAGGTTTACTCTAAAAGTGTAAATTGACTCCATTAGTTTAAGATCAATTTCACAAGTTGGTTTACAAAGGATTGAATTTTTTCAGTCCTTCGTAACCCCGACCTCAGTGCTGCTCTTCTCTCGTAGGAAAACAGAGTTACCCACTGAGTTACGGGCGTTGGCCAGACAGACAGATATTAGTCATTATTTATTAAAAGATCCGTTCTTATAGGGACCCTTTATTTATTAATGTAAACAGAATTAAATCTCTTATCGTTTTTGAATTGTGATTGATGGTATAAAGAAATAAAAACTGGTTTGAGAGTAGGAGGGCGCATTCGGTAAAGAAAAAGAGGTCGATCTTATTGTTTTGGGGGTTTAATATCCATTAAGAGGGATTTTGTAGAAATGAGTGGCTTTTTTTCTTAGTGGGTGTGTCGAGTGGAGGTTAATAGAGGTTACTTAGGAACTTTCTGATTTATTGAAAAGAATTTTTGAAAAATAAGAATATTCTTAAATAATATCTACCCACCCTCACTCAACATACCCATTATAAAAAAAGGCACTCGTTACTACAAGTTCTCTTATTACGGATACTGAAGCCCAAAAATTACATCCGACCTCCTTTCTTTACCGAATGCACCTTACTCCCAAATCAATTTTCGTTTCATTTACACCAACAATCGCAGTTAAATAACATATTACAGCCACAAAGAGAAATGTCCCAATGCCCTTATTTCATTTGCTGTTTATTCTCTCATTTGTATTCGTTGCTGAGTGAATTATATTGGTAGCACATGCTGCCACTACCAAGTAAGAATAAACAACACGGCAATTCTAGCATAACCTCACTCCGCCGAAACAGTCCAAGTCAGTCCATCCTTGGACACTGTCATTTCTCCAACTCACTCACCTACATCCATCCTCTTTCAAAATCCTACATACTTAACAAAAAAAAAAACCTACATTTAAACGTTTTACGAAAATAGCATATATATATATATATATATATATATATATATATATGGCTTTTTCTGGCGGAACGTGCCGGAACAGCGTTCCGGTACTACCTTTTATTTTCAACATGCAGAAGAAAATTTCATGCTTTTATTTTCATTCCGATTTATTTATTTTATTATTATTATTATTATTATTTTATTTTTTGTTATATGGCAAAATTTTAGGAATAGGAAGGACGCTTTTTTAGGGAGGATTCAGATGGTCACGGGGTGGGATTAGGTAACAAATGGCAAAAGTTGTAGGAAATTTATAACAGAGTTCCGGAACCTTTGTTTCTAGAAAATTTATATACATATATAAACAGGTACTAAAACAGGAAATAAAAATGCAATTTAGCTGAGTCCTATCGTTTTTACCCCCGAGCCACCGATGCCAAAGCAATACCACTTTTCCGTATGGAAATGACAAAGGACCGATGTACCAAAATGAAAACGTTTTTTTGATCCGCCAGGAACTGCCCCACGCGATAGAATCTTCTCTCTATGGAATAAACGACAGTAAAATGTATTATTGGAAAGATCTGGTTGATGATACGGCATGTAGATTCTTTTTCATCAAAGAGATGGCGCTCTCTAAGGTGCTAGAACTCCATCGGGTGACCGGATAATGTAAAGAGAACAAATAACAGGAAAAGGAGCGAAAACCACTCGAGTATTTTCTGTAATCGCAATCCAAGGTCTGATTAAATATTCAGGTTATCGTCAATGACGGTCTTTGATACCGACGCTTCTGTGGTAAGGTCGATTTTTCATTACCTTGTGGATATCGTCATTTTTCAAGAGAACGCAACTTACTTCTCTCCCGCAACTACAACATGTTAAAAACTGATGCCTCTGAAAATTTTTATACTTAGCCTCTCTTTTATTCAGTGTTCGAGTAGCTTATGCAACAAAGGGAGGCTATATGATATTAAATTCAGGGTGTCACTAGGTAATAGGGGGAAAATTAAACGATGGATATTTTCCTATGACACCCCCTAAAATTGTTCCATTTGGTGAAAAACATACGGAAGAGAAATTTGGTCCTGATTGGTCATCATTTAAAGGTCGCCCTCGTCACTGAAAACAAGACCCATTTGTTGACGTCAACAAGCTGTTCAGTGTTCACAGCTTGGGCCGAACCAGATAATAAAAAACAAGGCAATTTGGTGAAATAACGAAAGTAAGACACTTAAAAACGCAAAGAATACAAACAGTTTATTATATAATCAAAATAGAAGACATAATTTGGCGAATAATGGTAGAAAATGGAGAAGCAACAAAAGCAAAACTTTGAGAAATAAAATACATATACAGTAGCAGAATAATTGGTGCTCATACGCTGATCAGTGATTAGTTCTTTCGCGTCCTCACTAATGCTGATTTGTTCGGAGCTGGGTGTTGCTTTCTGTGGTCAGTGACAACTTGAACGAGGAACTGGAGCTGTTCTTCTTTCACTGTCAACTTTCCGTTCAGCTCCTTCACCAGACCACGGCCCGTTCTGCTCTGTCGTTCACCACTGCAAGTTTGGAGACCACATCCCGAGCTTGCACGTATTCAGAGTTTGACGTCCATGAACTGGGATGGTGGAGCAGAAAGCAATCTGGCAACTGAAGTTTTGAGAAGAATCCTCGGGTGTTCTTTGTGATCAGTTGCTCCAGTCCTTTGCTGTCACTGAGGAACATAGTATCAAGAACCAAAGGTCGTTTTGGCGGCATGTGAGGGGCTTCTTGATCTAACGCTGCAACCATGCTGCACTTCACTTCCATCGATATCCTCTCATCAAAGAACGCCAGACCCACTGCCTCCTCCGAATGGTACCACAGGTGCGCAGACAGCTTCTTGGTGGTACCATCAGAGATCTTCTTGTGCGGATATCGAAGGAGCGTCCTCATCAATTCCCAATCATTCAGCGGAGCTTCGATGGACAGATGAGCTGTTGCCCACGCTTTCATGTAAACTAGAACAGAAAAGAGGCAGATATCTCGAATTCCGCGTTCCTCAGTGTTCGTCAGTTTAAACTGTCTTCGGAAGAGCCAGATCTTGATGGCATAGAGCCCCTTAGCCATCCATCATCTCGCCCGGTGCATAGCACCAGGGGCGCGGAAGTTTAGTCCCTTGTATGGAACTCCTCCAAGAAAGATGACGGAAAGATCGAGGAATTCCTGATAGTCATCACGAACTTGAAGTGCTTGTGATTTTGCAAACTCAATGAGCTCCGTTCTATGCTTAAAAATAGCTGCTTTGGTGAACGCATCTGTGTCCGCAGTTTGGAACTGTTGCTGGTCAATGCGGGTCCAATAATTATGGAAGCGCTTGAAAAGCAGAATTTCTGGACCGGTAGATACTGAATCTAGCGATGCTGCGAATGCCGCCTGTAGCACCAACTCCATCCAGTACATGGTGTCTGCACGCGCAGTGTAACAGGTCACGTCCAACTTTTTCTTCCAGAAGAACACAAGTTCCTCCACGGTGGCCTGTGTTTGTCGCGGTTGTGTCGAAACACATAGATTTGACATGATCGGTCACTCCCCATTCATTCAGGCAATCTATGATGGCATTTGTTTGTGCCAGCGCGGTTCCTGACAGAAGTTTTGGCACCCCGAGGAGCTGCTCTGTCCCGGAGCCAGATACAAGAATAGGTAAGCGGTCAACATATTCTCGTGACGTCAGATCTTGCATGAGTTTTCCGTCCCAGTGAACAGTCAACGGACTATTGCCTTGGAACTCGCTCTTCAGTTGCCGAGCCTTAAGGGTACGGAATTTTTCACGCTGACGATGAATGGATCCACGATTGATGTTGTAGTCGCTAGCATCATGCCCTAAGCTGGAAGCTGCCTCAAACAGCAGATATGTGGCCTTTCTTGACGAGAGTTGCGTGCGATCAAGCGCTGCCGCCAATTCCGATGTCATGATGTTCTTCGTTGCTCTTTGTTTAGACGCTAACGAACCACCACATGCTCCTTTTTCTTCGCTATCATCTGAGCTGGAGGATGAGGACTCCAAAACCGCTTCGTTGGATACTGCCTCCATTTCAGCTGCTGATTGCTTTCTTCGTTTCTCCTCTTCCTCCCGACGTCGAGTACAATCTTTGACTTGGCGCTGATGGGTCATGTCCAAACCTGCCATTGAACCTGGACGTCCTTTCTGGCGCTGCTGCTGAAGGAACTCCCAATCCTCTGGGTACTTGACCAATTTCTCACAATCAGCGTGGGCGATGTCAAAGAGACGATCGAGGCGTTCAATGAATTCTTTTTCTTTCGTCTTGTGTGAATCGCTCGTCCTTGAGGCGTGTTTTTTGAGTCCTTTCCACTCCTCGAAGACTTTATCCAGTTTGCTGACGCAGTGTGTCTCGAGTCTGGTTGGAATGTGAGCTTTCTCCCAGAAGGACATCACTGCTCGAAGTGACTTCCTCAACGCGTCACGTATTGTCATTTTCTTTTCATGGTGAAGGTAAAGGAAGTAACCGAATGCTTGCCTGTAGGAAGGAAGCTTGCATCCTTTCACCTCATCAACCGCTGCCCCTAATAGGTATATACACTTCCGGGTTTCCATCACCAGAAATCACGTAGCTGAAATGAGAAACGGTGAATCGTTAAGTATTGTTCACTTTATTTCTCAGATATTCAGACACACACAGATACACACACACACATATATAGAGATATATAGATATCTAATGAACGATTATGTAGACGCCGCGCAAGCATTAAACTTTGGAAGGCGGGGGCGACCTTTTATAGTTATTCAAATAAAAAGATTTTTCAGCCACCATGTTTTTTTTACCAATGGAATAGATTCGCGGGGTGTCAGCATGAAAATTTCAAACTTTGCATTTAAGTGACACCCTAAATTACATATATATATATATATATATATATATGTATAGACAACAATATGAAGTTTAACACTGAGAAATTTCAGCTGTTACGGTACGGAAAAAGAGAGGACCTAAAATCTATGGAATATTATACCCCAAATGGACAGGAAATTCAGAGAAATTCTAAAGCAAAAGACTTAGGGGTTGTAATGACTGATGATGCGAAATTTGAAACAAAAAATAAAATAGCAGTAAACAGAGCAAAGACAGTAACTGAGCAGATACTGAGAACCTTTAAATGAGGGGATAGGAATATAATGATTCCTCTACTGAAAACACTGATCATACCCAAATTGGAATACTGCTCGGTCCTAACATCCCCATATAAAAAAGAAGACATTAGACAACTAGAAGGGATTCAGAGAAGCTTCACAGCCAAGATCAATGGGTGCAAAGAACTAAACTACTGGGAAAGGTTACGTGAATTAAACCTATATTCACTGGAAAGGAGGAGAGAGAGATACACCGTTATTTACACTTGGAAAATAATGGAGAAACTAGTCCTTAATCTTACTCTGAACCCTGTAACTCCCCAAACAACAGTGAAAAGTAGAAAAGGAAGACTGTGTCGTGTTCCCAAATTAAAGGCTAAACAGGGAACATCCTTAACCCTGAAAGAAAATAGTTTTGTTTTGACAGGACCAAAACTGTTTAATCAGCTGCCCAAAGCCCTAAGGAACACGAATGGTGTTGCAATGGACATCTTCAAAAGAAGATTAGAAGCCTGACTCAGAACAATCCTCTATGAGCCGGGCATACTTGGCTATGTGAGGTGGAGACTACAAGAAACCAACTCACTACTTAACCAGGCCAACTCGAGACGAGGGATGACAAGCTTGACCTTCGTGAAATGAGGAATCATCGCGCGGAACATTTAAAAGGTTGAAAGGTTGAAAGGTTATTCTGACTTGTCAGGCACAATCGATGCTTTCGGATGACATAGGATAGGGGTGGGGAAACCTGAAACTCCTCATATATATGCATAAGGTTCCTCTCCCTAATTCATTAGATCAGTCATAGAAATACATTGCACAGTAAGACAGACCATAATGAAAGTGTGGTAAGATGGTATACAATACATGAGAATAAAAAATTAGGTTGTGTTTAATTGAAACGTCTATCCCAGATGGACAATGCTGTTATGAGATTAGTACACATTTAGAGGACTTTAAAACAAAGATAGAAGCATTGTTATTGAATGATAGGACGCATCATTATAGACCCTTTATATTGCAATTAAATTATTATTGTTGGTATTGTAGAGAGCCGATAATTCGCTACCGAACATGTACGGCCTCACTATGATTGGAAGGTTTGACCTTATCAGCCAATCAGAGATGTTCTTTCTAAAACATTCGGAGTAAGGTAAATCTTATGTTAAATGTTAATAATAATAATAATGATAATAATATTAATAATAATAATAATAATAATAATGTTTATTTCTATACCTATACCGACAGGCCATCTCTCATATATATATATATATATATATATATATTATATATGTATACACACACTTTTTTATGCACGAAGGAGGGGCCAGTGGCAACGCCCGCAAAAATGCTTCCCAAATACAAGGAGAAAGAGAGAGCCAAAATCAAGTTCCAGAGTTTTCGAGATGCCTGGACACTTTACGTTTAAAAGATTGGAGGTCATAGACAGGGGGAAAGATGGATTGAGGAAGATTGTTCAAGAGTAGATGAAAGATTGAGAATATCGATTAACCCTTGCGTGAAAGAGTTGGACAGAAAAAGGATGGGAATGTGTAGAAAGTTTGGTACTGCAAACTCTCCTTAAAGGAGAAGGCGCCACGGAAATTTAGAGAGATCTTTGTTATCCGATCCTGCGCTGAACGAAATGAATGGAGTTTTCCATAATTTATTTGTTTCATACATATTATATAGATCTATTTTGAGAGATAAATAAAGTATATAGTTAATTTGTCGTCAATTAGCTTGAATTCGCATGATAATCCTATTGATTATCTTCCTAATTTTTCTGTTTCGTTTCGAGAAATTTGTGAAATCTTAAAAAATTGAACACCCAGATTTGGCGTGCACGAAACGTTATTTCATTTTACATGATCTTGTTTTGAACTTAAGAAATACTTAATATTCCAACAATGGTACTGAAATTTTTATTAAATATAAGAAAGAATGAGCTCTTAATTATTGTAAAGGTAGACTATTTAAGCAAGGCGAACTTATCACTTGTCTGTCTGTCTGTCTCTCTCTCTCTCTCTCTCTCTCTCTCTCTCTCTCTCTATATATATATATATATATATATATATATATGTGTGGACCCTTTAAAAGTATCTCAAAGAATGTTTAATAAAGAACTTATGAGGTAATACCAAAGCGGTTATAGTCAAGCGCCTCAGGAAATAAATTCATTCTTCTATAATATGATCTCTATTTCTTCTTACCTAAGGTTTAAAATCCAATCAAGCTGTCGCCCTCGCTTCTGGAAGAGATTTTAAATCATAGGTAGAAAGAAACAGAGGTCAAATTACAGAAGCACGAAAATTTTTCTGAGGCACCTGTTATTAGAACTGCTTTGAATCATACTCTATAGTGAATTGATTAAAAAGAAAAAAAATGTGCTGCTTGTTTATCTAAATTATCTTATTTCCGTTGTCTGCCCAAGGCCACAAAAGAGATGTACCACTGAGACTTGTTATTTCGAGTTTCGAGCGTCAGCAGCGTTACGTATAATTTAGAAAATTGGTTGTCTAAAGATATATTGGCCTACGCAGGCAATATTTCGAACGCTCATTGAGTTAATTCTGTTGATTTTGTTGATATGATTGGTTGATATGATTCCTCTTAATTTCAATGTGATAGTTTTGCTTGCCAAACTTCCAGGAAAACTTTAATACTTTAACATCGTTTAAATTTAGTTAACACTGAACTACTGGTTGCGAAAATGTTTTTATCACATTTATTATTAGGGTTTGCCTTCCCTCCCGGCCCATATTTCCATTTTGGAGACAATTATTTCAAACCAAAACAAGATTTGAATATGGGTAAACTCACCCCACCCCGTTTTCTGCATTGCTGAGTAATATACATCATTTATGGAGTTGTTTGAAGTAAAATTCCTTCTTAACATTATTACTCCTTCCATTATTTGGCTGAGGTATAATGTTAATCCATCGTAGAAAATGATAAACTGGATAATTGTGACCCCTCCATCAAATTCAGTGGAAATTCCCATTTTTGGATGCCCCAGTTATCATACATCATTCAAATAAACCGACTTTAAATGTTTTTCGTAAGAACAATCCATTCTGACGCGTACATACATTAGTTCTTATTACATTCTTTACAGACTAAAAGAGGTGGTTAGTTTCTGGAATGTTCCCGCAAACTTTTGGAGTTTGTAGTTCGCATTTTCCAGATGAAGAATTAAAATATGTTAAATACACTTTCCAAAGTATGGATACCCAACTAAGATGCTTTCCAAAGCATGGATACCCAACTAAGACGCTTTCCAAAGCATGGATACCCAACTAAGACGCTTTCCAAAGCATGGATACCCAACTAAGACGCTTTCCAAAGCATGGATACCCAACTAAGACGCTTTCCAAAGCATGGATACCCAACTAAGACGCTTTCCAAAGCATGGATACCCAACTAAGACGCTTTCCAAAGCATGGATACCCAACTAAGACGCTTTCCAAAGCATGGATACCCAACTAAGACGCTTTCCAAAGCATGGATACCCAACTATAAGACGCTTTCCAAAGCATGGATACCCAACTAAGACGCTTTCCAAAGCATAAATACCCAATTAATTTTGTCAGTAAAATTTTGCAAGCCACAAAAAAATACATAGTGCTATAGATCTTCTCACACAGAATGATCATAAATAATTTGAAATCTTTTCTTCCCAAAGACTTAAAGTTTCCAGCGTCCTATGTACAGCTGCCGACACAATTCCTCGAACACTCTAATAAATATTATCTAAAAAATACATAAAGTGGCAACTCAAATACCATAAATCGTAATAGTAAATTTTTCTGAATGAAAATAGCACAAACGAACATACAATAAATTGTATGTATTGTATGTTCGTTTGTACATACAATACTTTTCGGAAGTACCAGTACACTTTTATTAGGAACAATATCTCATTTTAATTTTTCGAAGAGTTTTGTCCCAGTGACATTTCCCTTTAATTGAAAGATATCAAACCAAACGGACGACTATTCCTTTTCGAATAATTACTAAAAGCGAATTGCAGTTATCGTACTTGTTTTTCTGCCTTAAATATGTTTAATGTTCTGAAATAAGTATAATAGGGACAAAAGATCATTTAATTTATATATGTATACTATATATACACTAACAAAGGTACTGGGCCCCATTTGAGACACGTGTGATTTATATATATATATATATATATATATATATATATATATATGAGATGAATTTCACAATTAAACATGTGAAATGAATGAATGATGCAAACATTCCCTGACGAGGTGTACTTCTGAATACACGAAAGGCCTTGGAATCATTTTTCTTTTTCCTTGTGGGTTTGCATTATATATATATTTGTTTCGCTATTTTTAATAAAATATTTTCTGATGGATTTTAGATAGGAAGTGTATGTATATTTTTAGGGAGTTTACAGTGCAAAAGAAATCTGCTAGATGGCGTTGCGAAACTTCCATTTTATAAAATTCTTTTTTATTTCATTCGTCATTTTCGAATCAACGAATTATGAAGTAGTTTTGAGGTATTCACTGAATTTTGATATTTGGAGTGTAGTTTTATCTCTCTCTCTGCAAAAACGTAGCCTCTTGCACGTATGCATGTGCTCAAAGTACCTGTTTGGACTTATTACGAGTAATAAAACACCGCAATCAATGAAGGAAAATTTTTACATGTATAGATTGTCTAGTGAATGCGCGCATATACTACGTCAGTTTGTGTGTTTGTGTGTGTGGTGTGTGTGTGTGTGTGTGTGTTAAACTGAAATTCTAAAAAAAATCCTAAAATTCTTATTTATGAAAATCATTTTCTTGACAAAGTGTGTGTTGAACTGAAATTCTAAAAAAAAATTCTAAAATTTGTATTTATGAAAATCATTCTCTCGACAAATAATGTGCAAAGTGCAAATTTTCTAAAAATTTCCGAAACGCGTTTTCTTCTCTTTTCGTAACTGCTAAAACAAATCCCGGAACGCACATTTCTGTGCCAATTACAGACTAAGAAATCCTGACAATCGCATGATATCACCATGATGTGTTTCAGAATTGTTATATTTCGTCGGAAATTCGCGAATCGAGGCTCAATTTAATGCTAATGTAAACACGAACGAGTTTGGCTAAAGCGTGTGAACAAATTTCATGAAATTTTTACGTATAAAGAATAGATTATTGACTTATTAAGCTTCTTTACTTTAACGAATTCATATTCAATGCTAAGATAAAGCACGTATATATATATATATATATATATATATATATATATATATATATATATATATATATATATATATATATATATATATAGGCGTCCTTGAATGTATGATTTATACATACATATACAGTACTTGTTTAACTTTACATTTTTCTTTTTTTTTGGGGGGTATACATTTTAACCCTTTAACGCCGAACGTTTTTGTAGGGTTAAGTCTAAATGCGTGTATTTGAAACGGTAAGTATTCAACCCAGTCGGCGTTAGAGGGTTAAAATTAGAAAATGAGTTTTGGTTATAAGTTTTTTACCCTTGTTGCGATCTCAGACCTATTGCATTAATGTCATAAAAATGTCTGTTTTTCAAATAATGCAATTACTAAATTTTTATCAGTTAACCCACAAATATGGAACTAATAAACAAACCAAACATTAAATTTTCGGGAATATATTTCATTAATTACGAAATACAAACCTTGTTTACAACATCCTGACAGGTATGTTTTGAAAGATATCGGAAAACGGTCTCCGTTTCGTCGGGCATGTTTGTGTACTGTATAGTGAGTAGCGGTGCTCAGTCGCAACCAGAGTTATTGTAAGGGCTTTGGTTGCGGCACTGGAACTGTAATGTCATGATTACTGCGACGGGGGTTGTTAGGGCTTATTAACCATTTTTGGAATTAAACTTTCCTTGTGGGTTTAAATTATATTTGGCATGATCTCCTCAAAGCTGTCTTCCTGAAGAGTTTTGGGCCTTAAAAGTTTGAATAGCCGAAGCCTATATACCTATCCGCTACTATATGATTAAGGCTTTTTGAAGTTGGGAGTCACATATACTGTTGGGGACCCATATCCTCTTCTACGTAATGCTTACACTGTTTGTTTCCTTTGTTGCAATAGTAAGAGTGACTAACTTTAAAACTTTGCATTCAAATATCCACATCAACCATAACTTTTGCATAGTAATCTACCCCTGCGTCTTTTAGGACACAGACGAGTCGCAAATTGAGGAAACTTTCCTTCATCATTATCCCATCTAATGAGCAGTAAATTCTGAATAACCAACAAAACGTCAGATTCTTGTTTGTAAATAAAGATACTTTTGAGTCATTTCAACGTCATTCCCAGTAGTTGTCTTTGAAATAAATGTGAATGATTGAAATTTAGAAGGCAGTATCTCCTTGTTTTAGATCTGTATCTTTATGTCCCTGAAATTCCTCTATCGTCTTGATTATTGTTTCTGGGGCAAAATAATTTTACACGACTCTCTAAATTCAGAACTGCTAGGGAATGCAACCTTGGTCTTTTTTTTATGAGGTCTTGAATTTCCTCAGTTTCCGTGTGTACTATACGATCAACAGTCAGATTTACACCAACCAATGTAGGATTGAATCCAGAAAGGGAATACCGAGAAGTAGTAATAGGCTTGGAATACCCTGCTCAGTGTTACCCTAATCCAGTAATATTAGATAAGCAACATTAAAGTTAGCATACCTTATTGCATGCTGTATGAAACCCAACCATGAAAGAATAAAAATAATGTTTGGATTTCTTTAACCTCCTTCAAAACGGCGAAGGTTATGTGATGGAGGGGACCTACAGCTTTAAGTGGGTTCCGAACCACGGGTGGCTACATAATCTGAACCCACTCAACTAGTGGAAGAAATACATATCGAACATATAACCAAAGTTAAGGTCACTCGTTCAATTCTTGTGGCGTAACGTAACTAGGAAAAGAAGAAAAAGAAAACACTCAACTGTAATTTACCATTGACTGTAAGTTGGGTATTACTAAATGCTAATACCAGTTTACCACATAAAATCAATTATGTTAGGAATAAAAAAGCAGCTTCGCAGACTATTGGTCCACTCATAGGTGAAAACAACGTAAAGATTTACGATGACTTACAAATGACAAAAGTTTTAAATAAATTCTTCTCTTCCATCTTCACTAACGAAAATATTAAGAACATTCCTGTTCCCGTAATCGTACTCAATAATGACCATTTAAAGCTTCCCGATTTTACCATTAGCGAAACTGAAGTACTCTCGTCCATAGGTAAAATTAATCCTAATAAAACTCCCGGTCCAAACTTCGTTATATATAAGCTATACTCAGAATAACAATTATTGCAATGCGCGAGACAGTCAAATATCAAATACAAGTGTAAAATGCTGCGACACTATTATAAGCAGCAATGCAATTTCATTTAATGAAATTAGAAATATAACAGCACTGATTTCACTTAGTCCATGAATTAATAGGCCACAGTATAGCCTAAACACAACAAAATAAAAAAGTTATCATGAACAAATGGCAAATAACAGTACCAAATGATAATATTTCACTGTCAAAGACGCGAGGTTCTGAATACCACTGACATAAAACACTGTCAATGTAAGCTGTTGCTGATCTATTCAGTCTGCGGCGTCGCTACGATAAAGATCTTGACTGGATTTTCCGATATGGTTTTATTAGAAGTAAGAAGTAGATTGCTTGAGGAAAGGATCACGTCTTTCCCTCAGACAGAAAGATAACTCGTTCTCGTTTACCGAAATTCTTTCGCCTTAAATTTGAGAGAAAAGAAGAAGCAAGAAAAATTCTCTTTTTTTTTTGTATTTTATTAGTAACTATAAAATATATATATATATATATGAATGAAACAGATTGAGTGTTTCATGAGGTACTTTTAGGATTATTTCTTTAATAATGTAATGGAAAGCAAGAATGGGGTTATTACTACAAAACCATTCTTCTGATTAGCAAAAATGAACACATTTTTGGCTTTTCATTCGCTGATTAGCTGATTACAGGTGGATTTTCAGCGATAGAATTATGGCTTAAATTTTTTTAATCTGATTAAATGGGACTAAATGGGAAATTTAGCGAAGGGAAATTCTTTCAGTGAGATTAATACTAAATTCTTTTACAAAAACAAGAAACTAATAATGAACAGTGAAACTGAGGATACTCTCGGAAATTATAAGGAGAACGACACTATTAAATAGAATTAGATAGCGACGAAATATATTTCGACTCAAGAGCTAACAAGAAGCCAGGAGGATTTCGAGTCAACAAAATACCAATTCATTTGAAAAAGAAAACGCGGCCTTTTGTGGCAATTTCAAGGAGAGAGCGTCCATTGTCCTCACCTAAATTAAAAACTGTAAAGTTGTAGGATTTAAGTTTTTATATATTTTAAGATTTTACATTTTAACTCGTTCATACACTCTCCCCACCCCCAACCTAAATTATTTTAAACTATGTAAATTACTCAAAAATTTTGTCCATTCTGGCAAAAGTAAGCTCGTTTTTAGATTTTACTCGCAATATGCTATTCTTATTTTGTATCATATAATTCTAATTTTAACTTTATAACATAATTGTGTAACTTCTTTTAATTTTGTATTGTTTACGATTTTTCAGTATTTAAAAAAGTTATAACTTTATATTTGTTTTTAACTATAAATATTTTGTGTTTTAGCAATGAAGATAACATTGGAAAATGTCGAAAACTCTGCTCGTTAAATGTTTGCCTGCGGACTACTCTTGTATGTCTCTTATTCGACAGAGGATTCTTCCGCAAAAATCACTCAGCTCCACTATATACAGTATATATATATATATATATATATATATAATTGTTGGAAATTTTGGTATATGTACAATCATTTCAAAAAATCCTGTGGCGAAACTTTGTTTCTTACAAATATTTATCAATAGGAAACATGCAGTTTTAATTCAGAAAAGTGCCCATTAGTTTCATCCAGTTTACACACAAAATAAAAAAAAATTCTTAAGGAAAGTAAGAATTTAATAAAATATTTTAAAAGCTAAAATAAAAATTAAAGAAAATAAACGTCGGAGGTATTTCTCCAAAAAATCTAAAAATATCTTTTTTAAAGACAAAATAATCATGACCTGAATTTAGACAAGAGAAAAAATTACCCTTTTTTTTTTTTCAAAATGTTCCTAAATTAAATACCATTGAAAAAAATTAATCTTATTTAATTTGAACCTTCTAAAGCATAATTATTCCATAATATCCCTTAACAGAAACCAATGAAGCTGTTAATGATCCAGTCTTTATCCATACAATTCTAGAAATAAGCAAGTTCAATGTTCGTTACAGCATATGCTGCGCCTTTCAGCTCAAATTTAAGAAGTTTAGCTCTGATTGGCTTTTCAATCTCGAAAGGGATTAAGCGATGAGGAAGGGGGGGGGGGAAGAAGGTGTTTTTAGGAGGGGAAAAAAGTAAGGGAGAGGAAAGGGAATAGGGGTGGGTAAATAGAATGGCCTCGAAATGGAAGTTAAGATTTTTCGCCAACCAGATGGCCAACAAGATTGCTAAACAATTTCGAATAAATATCACAGTTACTGTAATAGTCGTATATTTCTCTCTCTACTCTTGTCTCTCCCTCTCGAGACTGTAAAGAAAAATGTTTAAGAGACTTCAGAGACGATCTCGAAACTCACTTTTCTCAACTTATTCCTTTTTTCATTTTTTTCGTCTACTTTTACATTTTCTTTCATCTCCCATTTTTGCCACCACCCTTATTAATTCTCAAGCAAACCTCATTATATATATATATATATATATATATATATACATATGAAATAGGATCCCTCCTAAGGAGACGTAATTTTACATTTAGGATAAAAACGAAGACGTAGAGCGATTGGAAGACAAGGTTAACCGTGTTTTGCTTAAGCTTAAACATGATTGTGTTATTAACTCCTCCACTTATGATGAATTGTACGTTTCAGGCTCTTATTTGGGCCTTATGTATGGTCTGCCTAAGGTTCATAAAGTCGGTGTTCCATTGCGCCCAATTTTAGCGTCTTATCCTTTGGCTAATTACAAACTTGCCAAATTTCTTGTCCCACTGTTATCATCATTTACTGTGAACTTGTACAGTGTTAAGGATAGTTTTTCTTTTGTGTCGGAAATTAAGAAGTTTAATATGAATTCTTTGTTTATGACAAGTTTTGATGTATCTTCCCTCTTTACAAATGTCCCCTTGGATGAGACCATTACAATTATTTTAAATAAAGCTTTTCCACAGCCGGACTCACTTTTTCACGGCTTTGGCAGAGCACAGTTTGAGCAGCTTCTGAATTTGGCTGTCAAGGATAACTTTTTTAGTTTTCAAGGGTAGTTTACCGTCAGTTGGATGGAGTGGGGATGGGGAGCCCCTTGGGTCCCGTTTTTGCGAATATTTTCATGTCTCATCTTGAGGAAAGGGCCTTCTGTGAGTGCCCCCCTCACCTTAAGCCGAATTTGTACAGACGTTATGTTGATGACACGTTTGCTTTATTCCAAACGGATAATCAATCAGTTCAGTTTTTAAATTTTTTGAACACACTTCATAAGAACATTATATTTACGCAGGAAAAGGAAGTTCAAGGTTCTATTCCTTTCCTTGATGTTTTGGTTTCCAAATCAGGCTCAACTGTTTTAACTTCTACATACCGGAAGCCTACTTTTACGGGTTTAGGTTTTAATTTTTATAGTTTTTGCGATTTTAATTACAAACTAAGTTCGATTCGCACTTTAGTGCATAGAGCTTATAATATTTGCTCAAACTTTGCTCTGCTTCATAATGAGTTTGAATTCCTTACTGATTTTTTCTTTAAAAATGGTTTTCCACGGGTTCTTGTACAAGGTATTATTGGTAAATTACTTAATAATGTTTATTCCCCCAAACTTATCCCAACGTATGATGTTCCTAAGAATTGTAAATATCTTGTTTTACCTGACCTCTACCAATTTAACACTTTTGTGAAGAAGCAATTGTTGAGTGTGGTGAGGAAATTTTATTTTCACACTGATTTTAAGGTTGCTTTTGTGAATAATAATACCCTTGAATGTTTTTTCCGTTGTAAGGACAAAATCCCCCCTGCGATGAACTGTTCTGTCGTTTATTTGTTTACCTGCCCTGGGTGTTCCCAGGGGAACTACGTTGGCAGCACAGTTCGTTCTTTGCGGGCAAGATTTTGCTCCCATATGGGTATTAGCCATAGGACAGGGAAAGTTTTATCTAAAAAGGAACAGTCTGCCATTAGAAATCATTCTGTTAAGTGTAAAGTTGATATTTCCGTTAATAACTTTAAAATTCTTAAATCATTAAAATGTCCGTCCTCTCTCCGTATTTATGAATCTTTGTGCATTAAATTTCTGAACTCCAGCTTAAATATTGATTCTAGCTGTTACCCCCTTTATATTAATTAGAATGCCTACCAACTAAATTTTTCTGTTTTTCCCCTTGACCCTGTCTCCTTTTCGCCTCAGTTGTTTGAGGATGTCAAGTGAGCATGGTATGTTTCGTGCACTTTTGCGTTTTTTCATTTAACTTTTTATTAGTGAAGTTTTTAACTAATTTGTTTGAATGTTTTTAGTTTTAAAGTTTTACTTTTATCATGTGTTATTTGTCATGTATATAATTTTTAATTTTTGTTTTTGGCTTATGCTTGTTTTACGCTTTTTAATTTTTATTCTTTAAGTGGTTTTATTCTGTGCTATGAATTAGTTTGTTTTTGACATTCGTATATTTTTTTTTTTTTGTCATGCATTAATTTTAGCTTTTTATTTTATTAGGCCTTGAAAATGGGTAGAGTTGCCCGAAACGTCGGCTGCAGCCAAATATAATGACTTTCTTGCTCTACGTCTTCGTTTTTATCCTAAATGTAAAATTACGTCTCCTTAGGAGGGATCCTATTTCATATGTATCTACGCGTTATGGACTAGAGGGTTTGAGACTCCACCGTAAACTTGAAAAGTCTGTCAGAAAATTCAAGAAGATTGAATTGGACCTTGAATTTTTAGAAATCTGCCGGAATAGTGGCGTCTTTCCTAATTTTATTATTATATATATATATATATATTATATATATATATATATATATATATATATAAAGAGAGAGAGAGAGAGATTGTTGTTTTATCATTCATACCAAAGGAATTGTACGACAAAAGAATGGTTATTTATAAAAGAATTTATAAAGAATAAAGCTTATCATTATTATCATCATTATCAATAAAACAACTTGCAGACTTTTCACATATTAGAGTCATTACACATAAAAAAAAATTACTCAATGATTATTTATCACGTAAGTTATTGATAACTGAATTATTTATTATTTATTATTTTTTATTTATTATTTATTATTTATTATTTATTATTTTTTTTTATTATTTACTATCTTTATTTTTTATTTATTATTTATTATTTGTTATTTATTACTTATATTTATAAACGTACACATTTTCAACACTTTTGCGATTAAAAAATATATTTTTAAAAGTATCAAATTCACATGAAATAAAAATAAACCAAAATTCTTTTATTGTTATTAACATTAATAAAGAGATTTTCTTACGCTTGTGCAGCGAGCTATTTAAAAAAAAACATCTGTAACGCAATTTGCTTCCGAGAATCTATGCATTTAATCAATATTTTTAAACTTAACTAAAATTAGTTAATTTGTCAAAAACATTGATGACGGGAATATATATATATATATATATATATATATATATATATATATATATATATATATATTGTGGTTAGCATGTTGTGATGTTGTGGTTAGCATCGCTGACTACTAATCCATCCATTGGCCCGGGTTCGATTCCTGATGATAGCAGGCGGCGCGCAGCAAACCCAGCTGTTCAGCTTTCACACAATAAAAAATTGGTTAGAGATAAATGGGTACCCTGGATATCCGAGTGGCTAAGACGCTGGGCTGCTGATCGGGAGGTTCTGAGAGCGAGTCCAAGCGAGGACTTTGTAATTTTTGACCACCCGTGGTGGGTCGTGGTTCGGGTTCTACTTTAAACTGTAGGTTTAAGATGGAGCAACAAGCTTGACCTTCGTCAGAATGAACAATTCGGGTGGAATCAAAACTAAGGTTATATATATATATATATATATATATATATATATACACCTTTCAACCTTTAAAATGTTCCGTGAGATGATTCCTCACTTCACAAAGGTCAAGCTTGTCGCCCCTCCTCTCGAGTTGGCCTGGTGAAGTAGGGAGTTGGGTTCTTGTACTCTCCACCTCACATAGCCAGGTAACCCCGGCTCATCTGAGATTGTTCTGAGCCAAGGGTCTAATCTTCTTTTGAAGATGTCCACCACAACACCACTCGTGTTCCTTAGTGTCTTGGGTAGCTGATTAAACAGTCTTGGTCCTCTCACAGCAAAACTATTTTCCTTCAGGGTTGAGGATGTTCCCTGTCTAGCCTTTAATTTGGGAACACGACACAGTCTTCCTTTTCTACTTTCCACTGTTGTTTGGGGGTTTATAGTTTCAGAGTAAGATTTGGGGTTAGTTTCTCCATTATTTTCCAAGTGTAAATAATGGTGTATCTCTCTCTCTCTTCTTTCCAGTGAATATACTAAGGGCACTCTATATATTTTGTCCCACCCTTTTTCTTAGCTAAATAATAGGCCATGGGGCTGAAATGTTTTTTGGGCCGTAAGTTTGAACTTTCTGCGCTTCACATAACAGGATTTTTCCAGTTTGAACCTCCCCTCCTTGTATAAAAACGCTTTTAAACCCCTTGTATAAAACCGATGGTTAACGCAGTTTCGAAAATGGCGTCTGACAGTGATGTGCGTCGTAAAAAGAGAGCTGTTATCGAGTTCTTAACCGCAGAGAAGGAAACAGTTGGAAATATTCACAAACGTCTACAAAACGTTTACGGAGATGCTACTGTTGATCGAAGCACTGTTGGACGCTGGTCTGAACGTATGAGATCATCGGAGAGAGGGAGAACCAGCCTCGATGATGAGCCACGCAGCAGTCGCCCGGCATCGGCTGTGACATCTCACGCTGTGCAACGTGCTAACCGCATCATTCGATCAAATCGGCGCGTCACATACAAGGAGCTATCACTGGAGCTAGGAATTAGTGAAGGAAGTGTGAATACGATAATTCAGCAACTGGAATACTCAAAAGTGGTTCACGGTTTGTTCCTCACGAAGTGACTGAAGATCACAAAGCACAAAGAAAAGAAATTGCTTCTGAGTCGTTGGTTCGATACGAGACAGAAGGGGATAACTTCCTTTCACGAATTGTGACTGGGGATGAGACTTGGGTACACGGTGATCCGTACACCACTTTGAACCTGAAACAAAACGCCAATCCATGGTGTGGCATTACGCAGACTCCCCACGCAAGAAAAAGTTCAAAATGGCTCCCTCTGTAGAAAAGGTTATGGCCACCATCTTCTGGGACATGAAAGGGGTGATTCTGGTAGACATTATAAAGGAAGGACAAACAATCAACTCAGAGGAATATATTGCTACCTTACAGAGACTCCAGAGACGTATTAAAGCGAGTTCGACCGGAGAGAAAACTGGAAGACGTCCTTCTTTTGCACGATAACGCAAGACCACACAACAGTTTGCAAACAAGAGAGGCCATCACGAAAATGCGCTTGATTGTGTTATCCCACCCTCCATACAGCCCGGATCTGGCACCGTCAGACTTCCATTTGTTTGCGCCAATGAAAGATGCTATTCGTAGAAGAAAGTTTCATAGTGACGATGAGGTTGTTGAGGAGGTTAAGAGGCGGCTCCAGCGGAACCCAGCGGACTTTTACCAGCAAGGAATAAAGACCCTTGTTTCGAGGTGGAGGAAAGCCGTAGAAAAGGATGGAGACTATGTGGAAAAATAAAAAATTGTAAAAAATGGTATGTAACTACTTGTGTACAAAATTTCTAGAACTTACAAGGAAACTTGGAAAGAAAAAAAAAGGTGGGGCAAAATATATTGAGTGGCCCTCGTATGTATATATATAATTTCATAAGTAATTTCCTAAAGCAAATATTAATGACGCGGTGATTTCCGAGTACATTAGTGTAAAATTCAAGCTGAGAAATTGAGGCATATAATTTTTTTTACACTAATGACATCGATCAATCGGATTGTAAAGGAGTGCCACTTTCAGCGATATCTTATGCATATCATTCGTAGATTAACTGTAGATGATCACACTGAACGTTACAATGATTTCTCCTGAGAAAAACAGCTATATTCACCGAAGATTACAGTCCCGACCAGTATGTGGGCAGAAAAGTAAGTATATGGCCTGCTTTAATCTCCTTTTTCCAAGGTAATTAAAGTAGGCCAACCGCTGTCAACTTAGATCGCTTCTTGAATGTACTGCAGGAATTCCTACTTTCCAAACTACATCAATCGACGAACTTGTCTCCGGCTGCCTAATGCTGATGCAAGACGGTACACACGTCAATAACTGCAACATTTCCCTAATAGACCAGCAGCAGCTGTAATATACCTTGGCCAGCTCATATAGCTTGGATTTGACACTTTCTGACTTCTTTATAAGACCCACCACGTGAAGAGTGGAAAACATTCCGCAGGTTCATCAACAGACGAGAATTCCTCCACAGCTGAAGCCACTGTCACAAGTTCTCCCCAAAACGATCACTACACCAACGAGGAACTCGAGAACAAGAGTCAAATGGGAAAGTGGTCGCTGCCATGAAGGCCATCAGCCGCCTTTCTTAACTCTTTAGCGTTCGGAGGTCTTTTCCGAGATGGATGCCCATAAGTTCATCTGGAGTTGGCTCCCTTGTGAAAATCAATGATACTCTAACTAAAAAGAAGTACAATCGAATTTTTCAGCTGCTTGCTGTACTAGATGTAAAACGATTGATTGGATAAGGGTTCATCTTCCAACAAAATAACGACCCCAGAGACACAGCACGGATTATAAAAACATATTTGAAAGGAAAGGAGGACGCTGGAGAACTAAAAATTATGGGATCGCATCAGAAAGCCCCAACATGAATCTCTTTGAGGCTATATGGGACTATGTAGACGCTGAGAAGGATAAACTGAGGCCATCTAATATTGAACAACTGTGGAAAGACCTATCGAATATTTTATGAATATTCCAGCATCAGTGGTAAAGAAATACACTGACAACATTATCAACAGAGTCCAAGCTGTTATAAGGACAAATGGGGGACACGCTAAACACTGACATATACATATACATCTTTACCTCTGTAATTATTCACTAAAATAATGATAATATTTGTACGTGTTTTATACTCTACTGCCTCATTTAAAATGTACATATACGACCGATGATGCCTATAAATACTATCAACATACCATTTGTATTTTCAAATTGCTAAACAGTAATATATATATAATATTAGTGTGTCGAGTGGAGCCACAGTGAAAACCAGTTGCATTCAGAGTGACAAACATTAAATCTCTCGTTAAATGCGGATCAATCATTTCTTGAAACTCTTCACGAATGAAATATCAAAACGTTTGAAAGAAATATGAATAAAACGCTTATAAGACGTCTATGAAATATTCATCCATGACCACAATCGTCCACTATCAAAGCGAGAATTTTTGGAGTTAATTTATAACTAAAGTGTGGCATTAAATTCGGAGTAATTAAAAAAATATTATGTGAGAATGTTTATAATTATAATATTTTTTACGCAGGAAGGAGGGGCCAAGGGCCAATGCCCGCAAAAGCGCCCCTCCCCCCTCTATAGAAGAAGAAGAGAGCTAAACTCAAGGTCCGGGGTTTTTGAGATGCCTCGACACTCTGCGTTTGAATGTTAACATGAATTTGGATTTTAGACTTCGTGAAATTATTTAAAAGAAACTGCGACTATTTTTTAGGAGGTACCACACACTCGTCTCAACATCCACGTGTGTTGCGCCCTTGAAACGGATCACGCAGTAATAAAATTAAGTCAGATTAATGATTATACCGTTGCGTCTGGTCAGTTCGGAAAGAATAATGGACCGTAAAAGTTAGTGTATAAAAACGAATTCGCTGTGATTATATATATATATATATATATATATATATATATATATATATATATATATATATATATATATTGTGATTTTTTTAAACATGTGGCACTTTAAAAGGTTTGTATTTTTTTTATTAACTGAAATAAAAGCATGAAATATTTACTGTACCTTCTGTTTACATGGAGAATTATTTCCCTAGTGCAAAACATGCTCTATGTGATGTCCGTTCAGCTCACGATACTCACACGATACTTTCGACGGAAGAGTCTTGTCCAACAGATTTCCTGCGGTTTATGATAAAGAAATCTCATGGCTACCAACATTACCAGATCTAAACCACTGTGCCTTTTATCTGTGGGGTTATTTAAAAGATAAGGTGTTTAAACAGAATCCACACAATAGAAGAACTGAGAGCATCAGTGAACAAGACATTTCTCAGATTTCAACAGAAACTCTGTCCAAAGTACTACAAAATTTTGTTGTTGGTATGCAAAGACTTAATGATGAGCTCAGAGTATATCACATACAACATGTTTTGTACTGGAGGACTAATTCCCCATGTGTAGAGAAGGTACAGAAAAAAAAATTCATGCTTTTATTTCAGGTAATAAAAAACATACAAACTTTTCAAAAATTTTTAAAGATGTTTAAAAAAATCACTCAGTATATATATATATATATATATATATATATATATATATATATATATATGGAGAGGCGGGGCCACCAGCTTAACCGTGTGAAGAGAGACCAACGCACGAAACAACATAAGGTAAGATAAGGTGTGTATATATATATATATATTTAGGAGGAAGAAGACGACGACACGCGATGACAACAATAAACATTTTTAGTAAATTCACTTCCGGACGTTTCGACTCAAAGCGCAACTCATCTTCCGCAAAAGCTAAAATAGTTAAAAACATATCACATACTCGTAGTATGCTAATACAATTGACAACAAAATTACCAAAATAATAATAATAATAATAATAATATTTAAATTAAAAACCATAAACTAAACATTTTAGAGAGCTTACATACTGTACAGAAAATAAAAAATTTTAATTTATAATCAAGGGGAACGAACACTAGCAAGTTTTTGTTTTTTTTATGGAGGAAGGAGTAGTTTTTGAGTTTCTGGCACCATCCTTTTTTAAGAGTTCCAAATATATTCACATTTCGGCGTTTTCTGTTAAATGTAATGATGGGGTTGTTTAGCCACCTTCGAAATATCTTCGCGCTTTTCTGTTATACTATACTGTATGATAAACGCTTCTGAAAAATTCAGAGTGGTACTGATTTTGGGATTTTTGCCGTGGGGGGGAGGGGGGGGGGGGGATTGAAAAAATCAAAAAAACCTTGCGTGTATGTATATTAAACCCCATTTGGTGACCATAAATTTGTAATAAATATTTTACATATATATATATATATATATATCGGGTGGCCACAAAAAACTTTACTTAATTGAAAGTTTAATAACTGCAACAATTCAAAACTTATGCGATTGAGATTTTGCACACATTAACAGATGCATATAATCTATAATTGCTGGAATTTTCAAATATGTAGGTTCTATAGTTTTGTTACAGTGAACAATTTAAAAGCATATGTCTAAAAATAGCATGCCTGGTGTGCATCTGACACGTACGTGCGCTAGCGTAGGCTAAACCTAATGTAGGTATGTAGGTATGACACGCGCGCTGGCGTAGGCTAAACCTAATGTGAATTTGCTTTCTTTTATTTTTCCGCTAAAACCCCGCCAGCATGACGTTAAGTAAAAGTGATAAAGCCATCAGAGAAGCATGTGTCAAGGAAAAAGGTTGGAATGGAAATAGGATTGTCCGAGAATTCCCCGCAAAGAACTGGACTCGTCAAAGTGTTTTGTAACTTAATAAGAAAGATAAAGGATACTGGATCAACAGCTAGAAAACCCGGCAGCGGCAGGCCCAAAAGTGTTTCAACAGAAGAAAATAAGGCTGCCGTGGAGGAACTGATTCAATCCCAGGAGAATACACCAGGAACTCATCGCTCCCAGAGACAGATTGCGTACGACCTTGGGATTTCTCGCTCCTCTGTACAAGGGATTGTAAAACGTTTGAAAGTGAAGGCCTACAAGAGAATTAGAGTTTCTCGGCGTGATCAGAATGTAAGACAGCGTAGAAAGACCCGCTGTAAATCCCTATATGAACGCTACTCAGCTGAAGACGTGCAAAAAGTTGTGTTTACAGACGAAAAGGAATTCACGTTGGAGGTGGCCAAAAACAGGCAAAATGACAGGGTTTATGGTTCAAGGAAAAAGGACATTCCTCCCTCCAGGCTTTATCATGAAACCTCACGATTCAGCAAGATGGGGCACCCGCCCATACAAGCCGAGCGACCCAAAATCATCTGCAGCAAGAGACCCCTAATTTCATCAAAATGGATGAATGGCCGCCTCAGTCTCCCGACTGTAATCCGATGGACTATTCAGTATGGGATTCCCTCATGGTGAAGGTTTACGGCAGCCAGAAAGACAAATTCACCGAAGATGAACTTAAGGAGAAAATCAGTAGAGCATGGGAGGATATCACCTTAGATGAGGTTCGAAAGTGCATCTCCTCGTGGAAGAAGCGATTGAGGGCAGTTTACCAACAGGGAGGTGGTCACATTGACCATTTGTTTAAGTAAATTTTGTTAAGTTCAAATTAATTTTCTTCGGCATGCTATTTTTAGACATATGCTTTTAAATTGTTCACTGTAACAAAACTATAGAGCCTACATATTTGAAAATTCCAGCAATTATAGATTATAACCATCTGTTAATGTGTGCCAAAGCTCAATCGCATAAGTTTTGAATTGTTGCAGTTATTAAACTTTGAATTAAGTAAAGTTTTTTGTGGCCACCCGATATATATATATATATATATATATATATATATATATATATATTGTAGGTCCCCTCCGCCACCACGGAGGACATGCACAATACACGATTGCGAACACAGTTAGGTAGACCAGCCATGAGTGGATCCTAGGGTCTTTGTTGGTCTGAAACATTATAACATTATAACATTATAACATTATATATATAATATATATATATATATATATATATATATATATATATATATATATATATATATATATATATATATATATATATATATGATGGATGCAAACCCACAAGGAAAAAGAAAAATGATTCCAAGGCCTTTCGTGTATTCAGAAGTACACCTCGAAAGGCCTTGGAATCATTTTTCTTTCTCCTTGTGGGTTTGCATCATTCATTCATTTCACGTGTTTAATTATGAAATTCATCCCATATATACCTTTCAACCTTTCAAATGTTCCGTGCGATGATTCCTCATTTCACGAAGGTCAAGCTTGTCGCCCCTCCTCATATATATATATAATATATATATATATATATATATATATATATATACATTTTAACTGCAAACAACACACAGTATAATTAATGTAAAGAACGACGCTTGTGTAGAAGAGCGTTCCGCACAAGATGAGGAGGGAGAACGAACAAATGAAAAATGAGGTACCTCCCGGGAATCGAACCCGTGATCATCCGATTGCCGGTCAGATATGCTATCCACTACACCAAGGACCCAGAGGCGTACCAATACTTTTTGCCGCTCGGGGCGAAAATGCCAACGCCGCTCCCCCCCCCCCCCCCCCCCTGCAACAATTTTCAATTTTAAAAACAATTCCTTTACAAAAATACACTTCTAAACAAAACTTTTATTGGAAGAAAAACTTAAATAAAGCAACTTCAATTTTAACAATACTACATAATGTACCGTACATAATACACTACATAATTTTAACAATAACTATATAATGTATAATGCCTAGTTAAATTTTCGGACTTTCATAACAGAAAATTCATGAATGATTTTTTCTATGTCCATTGTCTCTGCAACTTCGCGTTCAATTGAAATAATCGCCAAATTGCTCAGTCTAGATTGACTTATAGTTGATCTGAGGTAAGTTTTTATAAGTTTCAGTTTCGAGAAACTTCGTTCGCAACTTGCCACGGACATGCATGTAGTTAGACAGATCCGGAGGGCAATTGTTATATGAGGCAAAGATTCCACTAGATCCCATTTAACGATCCACTGAAGTAGTTTTAACATATCCCAGTTCTTTGGATCATCGTCGACGCTTATGCTTTCGAAACTGAGCAAATGTCTGCGCAAACGCTTTATTTCTTCCAGTAAACTTCCTGGATTAATGTCATTGTAGATGGAAGAAAAATTATTGACCTTGGTATTAATTTCTTCATCTTTGGACTGATTCAAAAGGTACGAAGGAGACAGAAATTCAAAGCGATCATTCATGTTTTTAAGACAAACTGTGCGTTTTTCAATTTCTGCTAATAAACGATCCATGATTTCAAAAAATTCTCTGCGTACATCCTCTTGCACGGTCAATCCAGCATCACGAGCTTGCTCTCCAGGCATTCTTCTCCGTCTCCTGACTCTGCGGTCTATACTGATATCCATTTCATTACAGAACTCTTCGGCGGCATCTGCAGCGTTTGATACTACTGCCTCTCGTTCATTAGTTAAAAACACGGATAAAGAGTTCATTTTTAATGCACACTGGTCCAAAGCAAGTCCCTTTCTTTGAAAATATAGCTGAGCATCATTGATTTCTTTCAGCACTGGATCCCAGAAAAATAAGTACACAATGAATATGTATGACATGATGGAGGTCAACAGAGCTTCAGCATCGCCCTTTGTGTCCAGATTTTCGGAGACCCCTTCACTCAGTTCTTCCAAGGCACTAACAAAGTGAGTCAAGTTCTTCTTAAGACTAGAAACAGCATCATACTTAGCACTCCACCGCGTATCAGAGACTCGCTTGACAGTGATTTTGGAATGTTTTGTTAAGACATCCCAACGATGAGTAGAGGAAGAAAAGTAGACAAAAATTCGTTCAATTGTTCCAAAGAAAGTTACAGCATTAGGACTCAGTCCCGCGGCATGAACTCCAGCCAAGTTCAGCGAGTGGTTATTGCAAGGAATGAAAACAGCGTGTTTGCTAACATCAAGAATTCTGCTTTGAACTCCAAGATGAATACCTGCCATCGTAGCAGCATTGTCATACCCTTGACCATAACAATTCTGGATATCCAGCCCATCCTCACGGAGCTTAGTGACAATGAGATCAGTAACTGCCTCAGCAGTCTTCCCCTCTAATTTAATAAAATCAACGAAGGATTCCTTCACCTCTACATTACCGTCTTTAATCGACACATAGCGAATTACCTGAGACATCTGATCAATATGCGATATATCTGGTGTACTATCGAAAATTATTGCAAAGTACTTTGCACTAGACACATTATCAATTATACATTTTCGAACATTACAGCCGATTAGTGTGATGAACTCATTTTGAATGTTAGGTGACAAATACGTAGTGGATATCTTGTCAGTCATTCGTATTTTTGTAAGATGTTCCCTAATTACTGGGTCATATTTGCCCATTAGTTTTATTAACTCCAAAAAGTTTCCAGAATTGCCAGCTAGCCCAGCTTCTTCATTTAAGTTCTCTTGGTGCCCTCGGAATGCAAGATCTTGTTTTGCCAAGAACATGATGCAGTCATAAGTTCGTCTCAGTATTTATTTCCACTTAGCAGTAGCATGTTTTATTTGCAACTGATGTGCATTATCTATTGTAGCATTCAACTGAAGGCGCATAGACAACTCTTTCCATTGTTCAAAGCATCGGGTATGATATGGACTGTTTTCATGTTCAGGTACTCTTGGATTCAGTTTCCTCCAGGCAAAAAATCCTTCTTCTTTTCCAAATGCACTGGAGATGTTGTTGAAGAGACGACAGCAAAAGCAATGCAAGCTACATTTTGAAGGTGAGAAGATTAGCCATGACCTTTCAATTTTTTCGCCATTTTCCAAAGTTTTGAAATACCAAACTTTTGACATTGACCTATTGTTTGAATCAGCTGGAAAGGGTCCATTCATGTTTTTCAAATGTGATGGTCCACGTTTAATGAGTTCGATTCTCAAGTTGTCCGTCATTGGAACGGGCCAGTTGCCAGAATCGTTAAACAGACTCTGTGGGTGATGGGTGGGTGGGTGACTTTGTGATGTAGATGAGGGTTGATCCTGATTATTTGGGGGTTCACTTGAAGTTGCCGCTTGAACATCTATCTCTAAAGATATATCACATTGCGGTTGATCTCCTTGCTTCCCAGAAGGCACTGAAGGTGTGTCTGAGAATCCCATTAACTGATGAAATCGCTTAGCAGCACGCTTGCCTTCCTCCTCTTTTTTTCGTGAAGATTCTTGTATGCAGCACCACTCAGTCTCTGTCGTTTGCTCATGTTTGCTAATTCAGTAGGGTATCTGCAAAATAAAACAACCATTAATTATTAACATCATCAAAGCTCAAAGAATGCAAAGCCTAACCTAAATAATATAGGGAAAGTCTGAAAAATAGGGCTGGCAACCTTTCCGATGTGAAAATTTAACGCAACTATTTGTGGAAATAGTGGCATTGAGGTGGCATATATAGCATTTAATGATGATTTTTCATCAAAACCATGGATATTTTGTACACAAATAACGCGCGACAATGATGAGATATAATTTTTTGGAGGGTTGCATTTTAAAACATAAAAACCCAAAATTTTGCATACTGCGCCCGCCTGACAGTAATTTGCCGCCTCTCGGGAAGTGCCGCTCGGGGCGGTCGCCCCTCTCGCCCCTCCCTTGATACGCCACTGCAAGGACCTCGATCAATCAGAAGTCGTACTTCTCCTACATACGAGCAGAAATCAATGCCCTGAGTGGACACCTTCGCATGCCGTACATATATACATTTTAACTGCAAACAACACACAGTATAATTAATGTAAAGAACGACGCTTGTGAAGAAGAGCGTTCCGCACAAGATGAGGAGGGAGAACGAACAAATGAAAAATGAGGTACCTCCCGGGTAGTGGATAGCATATCTGACCGGCAATCGGATGATCCCGGGTTCGATTCCCGGGAGGTACCTCATTTTTCATTTGTTCGTTCTCCCTCCTCATCTTGTGCGAAACGCTCTTCTACACAAGCGTCGTTCTTTACATTATATATATATATATATATATAAGGAATTCTATTCATAGCCTGCGGACAATCTGTGATCAGCCTTTATTTAAAAATAAACATAAAAACACACATTTGACTGGGGTTAATTGAAAGGTGATAAAGGAAAGTGATAAGTGCATTTTTTAAAATCTTTGACGCGTGACTTTGAGTTTTAACGACATGCGTAAGAATTAATTCTTTGACTCGAGAAAGACAAATTTTATCAACCCAAAGTTTAAATAAGAATATTTTGTATTAGGCGACTCGCGATTGGACTCATGGAAGTGAAAGTGATTCAAGTGTATTCACAACGCCAAACCTAAAAAAGTTATTCAAGTACTTGAGTCACTTCTGATCAAGGTTTTCTTTTTCCAACAAAGTGAGATTTGAGTCACTTCGCGGGCCCGCTCTCGGCGTGTAGAGTACAGATTCAAGTACTCGAGTCACTGTTTGGCAAAAGGCAAAAATCAGTAAAAATGCACTTGAATCAGTTTCACTTCCAAGCGTTCAATGATAATTCTTATGCTTGTTACTAACTCTCAAAATCACGGATTAAAGCTTTTGAAAACTTCACTTACAGTACATTATTTTCCCTTGTCACCCTCCAATTATTACATTTGCTTGCATTTGTTTGTTTGATTGTTGTTTGAGCTAATCTTACTCTATTTAACCAAACTCTTACTCTATTTTCCGATATTATAATACCATCCAAGACTCCACAACCTACACTAAAACTCATTTCGGAGCTGATCCGTGACGAGAGAAGGAGGAAGTGCGTTCTTATAATGTTTTTATAAAAATCTAAAGCTTATCTAACTGGTGGGGATTGACCTTAACTATTAATTTAACTACATGAGAGAGAGAGAGAGAGAGAGACCGCATGTTCGAGTTTCGAGTTATGATTACACCAGAAACGTCACACGTTCCACGTTCAACAGCATTAAAGAACCTGAATTACAAGATGACCCGAAAAACCTCACATTAATGGTGAAGGGATATTTTATAGAGTTTCTGCTATTGGCCGTCTGTAACGCCTTATCTGGCTGGTTACTTTAAAGATCCAATTTCTCTCTCTCTCTCTCTCTCTCTTAAGCCTGAAACTATTTCGCCAAATAAAATTATTTGTTAATTATGATTTTACACAATAATGATTTTTAACATTTTAATTAACAATTGTTAATTTTCAGTTTCTGCTATATATATATATATATATATATATATATATATATATATATATATATATATATTTCTCAAATTTGAGCACAATTAGTTGTATAGAAAATTTTTTATGATTTATGGTCCGACAATTCCAATATCTATCTATATCCAAACATCTATTGGTACGATTTTACTAAAAGGTGCTCACATACTACTCCATATAGTGAGTGTATTTCATACAGATTTTCAACAATTTCATGATGAATAAAAACAATTTTACAAACAAGTGAACATCCATGTTCAATTTTCTCAAATCGGAATCCTGAAAATACCAAATTTTCAAAAGCACTTGCAGGATAAATATTACAGTTAATGACCATTTCGTAATTGAACTTAAAGGAAAATTAGTGGTTAAAAAATGTTATGGGGTGTAAGGGGAAAGAATGTTACATATTTTTCAAAATTTTAAGTTTAAACCAATGTATATCAACTGTCAATCACAAGTCGGGAAATGTATGATGGATCTGTCGAGTCTTAGGAAAATGCGCACCAAATTTCAAATACAGGGTGTTCGCAATGTCTTCTCAACCCAGTAAAAATACTAGCTGATTTTCGTTTTTCTTTCAGATCCATTTGAAATGTGGGATAGCAGGAACTATACGATTGAACAACGCGTATTGGCTAGTACCTGGGTCCATGAGCGACCACCTAATGACAAAACCATTGAAAATATTTGTGCAGACTTCCAGGACCGATTCATAATGCAGCTTCTTTTTGGAGGAGCTGCACCCAGGTACTAGCTAATATGCGTTGTTCAGTCGTATAGTTGCTGCTATCACACATTTCAAATAGGTCTGAAAGAAAACGAAAATAGGTTAGTATTTTCCTGGGATGACAAGACATTGTGGACACCCTGTACATTCCTTCTAGACTGAGGGAAGAGAGTCAGATTTAGTAGAATACAACAAAGCTCCAATAACATAAACTTCTCAGCCAATTCTAGTCGGATTTGAACTAAATATTCGATAAAATGATGCGGAAAATACTGAAACTTTTATCCAAATTGGCTTATCAGTTACAGATTTAACAGAAACATGTTCCTGTCTCCTTAAAGCACTGATGAACCAAAAACAGAAGTTGTAATTGTCTTTTAAAGCTCAAAGGGACTGGAAAGGGTTCAGAATGTAACCAGGTCAATGATGAGATGGGTGGTTGGGATTTAACATATGTGGAGTGCGATGGAGATGGTTTGCTCATTTAACGTCAGTTCTTTAATATAGAGATTCTCCAGAATCTTACGTTCGGTTTTGTGACTGTTTGATGCTGAAATAGAGAAATTATCGAAGTTAATATTCAGAAAATACCAGCCACAGATTGATGAAGGTTCTGGATGAGACAAGAGAGTCCAATTTTATGGAAAACATTTGTTTTTCTGTTTTTCCGTTTATCTGTCGACTGACAAACTTTAAATTACATTGAGAGAATGCTTCCTAAGTATGTCTTCTAAAGTTCTTTTCATCTTAATAGTAACTGATTCAAGGTATGGTATCTTGAGAAAGAGTTCTAATCTAGGGACACTGGGAATTCGGCGTTTAGTCTGAAACACCTTTATATGGAAACGTTTAACACAGGTTTAGAATAATTCAGTGACTCTGTCCTATCACCCATTCTTCTTTTAATTATTAATGATCTTTTAAGTCGTACTTCCTGTCTTACTCATTCCTATGCCAATGAGTCCACTCTTCACTTCTCCACCCGCTTCACAAAACGTCCCTCTCAACAGTCACTTCATGTTTCGCATGAAACAGCTATGGCGCACCTGACCTCTGATCTTTCTGCTATCTCCGATTGGGACAGAGAAAACCTTGTGGTTTTCAATGCCTCAGTAACCCAGTTCCTTAATCTGTCTACTCGTCACATTCTTCCACACGACTGTCCCCTTATCTTCAACAATACAAAACTCAATTCTTCCTCTTCTCTTAACATTTTTGACGTTTCCTTTTCTCATGATCTTTCCTGGAAAGATCACATATACGCCCTTTCTAAAACAGCTAAGAGGTAAGGTGTGCTATATCGGGTCCGCAGTTTCTTCAATCTCACTTATTTACTATATACATACAGGGGTCTTGCTCGCCCTTGTATAGAGTACGCTTTTCATGTGCGGGATCTCAACCCACAGAGCTTTACTTGATCGGGTGGAATCAAAAGCTTTTCGTCTCATCACTTCCCCGCCTCTTACTGACTGTTTCAATCCCTCTCTCTCTTTCCCGCAATGTTGCCTCACTCTCTCTTTACTATCTCTTTACTATTATAACGGACACTGTTCTTCTAAACTCTCTAACTGCATGGCTCCTCCTTTAAGGAGAGCTTGCAGTACTAGATTTTCGACACATTCTCATCCCTTTTCTGTCCAACCCTCTAACGTAAGAGTTATTCGATATTCTCAATCTTTCATCTGCTCAACCGATCAACTCTGGAACAACCTTCCTCAATCCATCTTTTCCCCTATTTATGACATTCAATCTTTCAAACGCAGATGTCCAGGAATCTCGAAAACTTTGGACCTTGATTTCGGCTCTCTTCTTCTTCTTCTATGGGAAGGAGGCGTTTTCGCGGCATTCGCCCTTGGCCCCTCTTTCTTTAAATAAAAAAACCCTAAGTATACCTGGTATAGAAAAAAATACATGGTATAGAAGTCTGATAGATTATGCACTCGTGAAAAAGAAGTATGCTGAAAGGCATTTGGTACGATTGGTCCAATGACGATTGGTCCAATGACGATTGGTCCAATGACGATTGGTCCAATACCGATTGGTCCAACTGGTAGCGTATACAACGACGAGTATAGCTTAAAACCAATAGTTTACGTGGAAATGTTGGGGTTCGACTTACAACATTACTGTGTTAGATTTCATAAGAGTCACATCTCTTTTCCCTTTACAACTACTTTTGTGAAACCCATGGAGCGGCGTGTGTGCGAAATAGTGTTATCCGAAAGAGGAAAGAAAAAAACCTATGCACCGTAATGTAGAGGTACGTGGTCTATACCCCCGAGACCTAAATTATACAATGGGATAAGTGTGTGGAGGAACTGTACCCACCATGCCTGGGCAGCCGGAACAAGGAACAAACTAATGTAAAGGGTAAGTACGACATTATAAACAGTTTTCATTTATTACATACCAATAAAACCTTTAAAAGCAATATAATAAGTTTGTTTCAAATAAAAAGAAGGATTAGTATTATTATACTTCTGTACACCACCAGTATTTCCAAATATTAAATCGCCATAATTAACAAATCTATCTGTAATAGAAAACCAAGGTTGTCTCTTACTAAAAATATTAGCATTACCACCATAGGCTTTAATCTGATACTGAATACATGATACTGCATTTTTCTCTTAGTTAATAAGTATGCTTTATGCTTTTAGTTTAATATGTAGCTTTTAGCTAGAGTATGTTTTATAAATAAACAAAGTAATATGTAGCTTTTAGCTATAGTATGTTTTATAAATAAACAAAGTAATTTCAAATAATTACACTGGCCAACAAAATGAAACTTTTTTTTCTCATCACAAACATGATCACACCTTTCTTAATGCATCTTTCGCGCTGATTCCGAATCTGGTTTTATTTTTTTTCTAGCACGTATAGTTATATAGATACACTGGTTTTGATATTTTTAAGTTTTTGATATTGCTATAAGAAAATTTATGGATGTATAGATCACACTTAGGAATGCTAAACAACAAATACATCATATACCTTATTCAATGTACTTATAAATAAAGAATATATACATTATTTTATTAAAAGCGCTGTGAGTGTGATTTCCTTTTGTAAATTTGGCCTGGATTGTCACGATACAGCATCCAACAATGGTCCGCCATCATGCTTTCATTCCAATATCCTTGGTAGCGCTTCTCCATCATCTGAATATCTTGATGGAAGCGCTCTCCTTGCTCGTCACTCACTGCACCAAGGTTTTCAGGAAAGAAATCTAAGTGGGAATGCAGGAAGTGAGTTTTTAACGACATTCGACACTCCATTTCTTTGAAGGCATCAAGGAGGTTCTTGACTCCATCCTTATACGCAGGTGACTTGTTGCTTCCAAGAAGGTTTTCACATATCATTTGAACGCCAGCCAAGCCTTCAATTCCAGCGGACTTAGGACTTTTTCAAATTCAGTGTCATTCAAAACCTCCCTTATTTGTGGCCCAACAAAAATTCCTTCCTTCAATTTTGCTGCAGTAACCTTCGGAAATTTCCTTGAAAGGTATTGGAACCCTTCAGAATTGACTTTACTCATTGCTTTAACAAAATTCTTCATTAAACCAAGTTTAATGTGAAGAGGTGGCAGATAGATCTTTTGGGGATCCACTAAAGGGACAGACTGGACATTGCTTATCCCTGGGACATATGTATACCTAAGTGGCCAGTCACTTTTGGTGTAATGTTCTATAGTGGCGCGACTGTCCCACAGGCAAAGGAAACAACAAAATTTTGTGAATCCTGACTGCATACCCATAAGCATTCCTATAACTTTTAGATCTCCACAAACATTCCATTGATGACTGTCGTATTTGATTGCCTTAAGTAGTATATCCATATTGTCATATGTCTCTTTTAGATGGACGGAATGGGCAATGGGGATGGATGGCATTATATTACCATTATGCAAAAGAACTGCTTTCAGGCTTCTCTGCGACGAATCAATAAAGAGGCGCCACTCAGATGCCACATACGTCTGAGATATGGCTGTAAATAGTCCATTGATGTTATGGCAATAACAGAGAGGACCGTCTACTGAAAAGAATGCTGTTAATTCAAAATTCCGCTTTCGGTAGTAACTAATACGAACATTGTTCTCAAGTAAATTGTTCTCCTTTAGTCTTGAGGCGAGAAGCTATGATTTCTCTTTAGACAGCGATAAGTCTCTAACAAGATCATTCAACTGTCCTTGGGTTAACTTTTTAGGCTCTAAATGTCTACCGTCAAAAGTGAATCACAATGCTGCTAGACATAAAAACTCACACCTGAAATACATAAGATGTATAATTAAGATAATTGAAATAAATAAGATGAATAAACTAAAAAAACACAGTAAAATAAACACAATCAAATGTTGAAATATTAGTATTTTGCCTATTTAAAATGGTTAATGAAAATGAAAATGAAAATGAAAATGAAAAGGTTTATTGGCAGACTATAGTCCATATGACAAATATTATTAATACAATGACAGTTCATACACTAAGGATAAAAATATATACAATTGATTAGAAATAATACTGCACTGTCGAAGTTAATTGGAGCTACAGACAGACGTTTTTGTACCAAAAAGTCCATAGCTTAGAGGATAAATGGCAGGACTCATGGATAGCTTGGATGATCGGGTTGGTTGATTTTTTAATTCTTTGCATTAGACTGTGTTGAGCACGTCTTGTTACCTCCGGGAAGCTCGGAACATTGCGGGTTGCAAACATTTGCGAAGCTCAGCATCTCGGGGGTAATTTATGTACGAGTCTAAACGACCTGTTGTACAGCAAATTTAGGGTTCTGCCAGAACCTTTTTTATAATTCACCCAGAGTTGCTGACCGTATATATTACTGCAGAAAGTACGAAAGAGTGTGTCTTTAGATTCACTTGTACAGAAACGAAAGTTCCTTATGGTCATATTCGCTTTAGCACACAGGCTTCGAGATTGTTTTCTTATATCCGAGTCATCACTGAAGGAGCTGGTAATAGTTTGACCCAAATACTTAAACTCTTGTACTTCCTCAATTACTTCACCATTCATTTTAAACCTTATATCAGCTGGCTGATTACAGCTTTTAGGATGAAATTGCATAACCTTAGTTTTTGTCACATTAAAAAGAATATCATGTTTCTGCGAATACACTTCGCAGACTTTTAGTAGCCGATCCAGACCTTTAACAGAGGGACTTATTAACACCATATCATCGGCATAAACTAAGTTATTTATCCTTGTGTTATCTATACAACATCCTACTGTTGCCTCATTAAGTGAAGCAATTAATCCGTCAATATACACATTAAACAGCATAGGGGAGAGCAAGGAGCCTTGTCTCACCCCACAAGAGGAGCCAAAACACTCGGATAGTACATTGCCCCACCTAACAGTGAAAGATTGGTGGGAATACCAAAATTTCAATAAATTTAATATGTACATGGGAACCTTCCTGTCTTCTAGTTTTGCAAATAAAATATTGTGGTTCACCCTATCATATGCCTTACTTATATCAAGGAAACAGCTATAAATGGTTGAATTACTGTCAATGTATTTAGATATTGTTTCTTTAAGTACATAGATAGACAGGTCAGTTGAGTGGGACCTTTTAAAGCCAAACTGATTAGGAGATGTCCATAGGAAATCATTTAATCGGAGTAACAAGAGTTTTTCTAGTAGTTTCGAGAAGCAGGAAGCGACAGCAATAGGCCTGTAATTATTGCTGGACAGAATGTCTCCATACTTATTTTTGACCAGGGGCAAGATATATACCCTCATGAACTCTGCAGGGATATAGTTATGAGCAAGCATGGCTGATAGGAGCAATGATATATGCAGACATACTACGTCATTTGCATATTTTAAGTGCTCATTCGATAAGTCATCTACCCCTGACGCAGAACCAGTCTTTAACTCTTTAATTAACCTCTTTACTTCAGAAAATGATATCAAAATATTTTCCCTTGTCCCTCCCACAATCGTTTCGCTGCAATCTATCTTAAGATTATCCCTACTCACACTATTAAGAATGTTAGAGTAGTGGTTTTTCCACAGCTTTGCAATTTCATCGTCCCCCGACACCCCATCGATTGTCGGAGGGAGGACATTTTTGACACCCGTTTGATTCTTAACAAATTTCCAAAATTTGTTATTATCGTTATTTATGCGAGCTTCACACGCTTTTGATGCTCGAATAGACTCTTCTTCCTGTTTACATCGCCTTATGGCCGCCTTATACTGACCCCGACTTCTACACATATTTACTGTATGTATACTGGTCCTAATCTGGGTCTACCATGAAAGCACCACAAATCGTAGGCGTCTTTCGATTCCCTCTTCAGGGGGGCAATAAAATCATTCCATCCAGGAATAACCTTAGTATGATAGTTGTAAGATTTAATCAAGGGGCTTCCTGCTTCTCTTAACAGGGATATTATCTTACTATAATACCTATCTATGAGTTTACAGTGAGAATCATTTGAGCAAGGATTATTACAGCCAAGGTGCAAAATTTCTAAATCTGTGTAGTTATATATATGCCTTCATCTTGAAAACTATACGTGCTAGAAAAAATCTGAATGCAGTTTTGGAATCAGCGTGAAAAATGCTATCCAGCCACCACAAAATTTACTCTGATGAAAAATCTTTGTTGACCAGTGTTATTATATCAATTTCTGTAAATAAAGTTTTTTTCTAAGTTTCATTTAACGTCATTCCATTTAACACCCGATTGGACGAATCGTCGTTGGAAAAATGGTCCCTTGGACGAATTGTCTGATTGGACCAATCGGCATTGGACCAATCGGCATTGGACCAATCGGCATTGGACCAATTGTCATTGGACCAATTGTCTGGGACCGGCTGAAAGAGGTATGTGACACACGTGTACTGCGAGGTATAAGTGAGTCTCTCTGAACACATGATAGTCCTGTGTAAAGTGAGGTTCTATGGAGAATGGGAGAGATTGAATGGAAAAAAAGGTGGGTTACGAAAGAATGAGAGTGGAAAAGTTAATTGTGAGTCAGGTACAGGATGTGTATAGTAAGAGAGTGAATGATGAAATGTGTGTACAAATTGCAAAACAAATAGATATGAATGAGATGAAATATGTGTAACAGAAATGAATGTCTGATTAGGAATGCAAGAAGTATGTGTGGAGTTGCAAATATATATATATATATATATATATATATATATTAAGCCGGGTCGAAATTTTATATTGAAAAGGTACATATTGTGAGGGGTTTGAATGGAACATAGGAACCCCCCTCATAAATTATTTTCGCTGTTTAAAGCCTCCTACCCCAGGCACAAGTTTTCACTTTTTGACCTATATTGAAGAATATTCCATTTATACGAGACTTACTCTACAGTACATTCAGTTTTTTGATGACAGAAATCTTTATTAACGTATAATATTTTATTTAATAATGTACAGTATTAGGAAAATTAATTAAGAACAACAATATATTCAGAAGAAAAAATTAGAGGCATAATAAATGTGCTAAAATTCAATTCACTTTTTCATTGTTCCTTATCGCATCAAAAGGGAAGAAATTTTCAATATCATTAGGAAATTTTATTTCATATGTTTCTTACTCATTCCATTGGGCCTTCCATTCAAACTTGGGCAGTTTTCGCCTTGATTCTAATGAGTTTAAGAAACTTTTGACGGTTGTCATATCCTATTCTTTCCTGACATGCCTTTGTTACTAGGTTCACTGCCCTTTCCACACTTTGACTGTGGCATGGAAAAGAAGCTATCTCCAGTGGCTTACATCGAGCCTGTAGTAACTCATCATCGCTATAATTGTTTAGCAGCGGTGGAGGAGTAATGATCTCTTTTTACCTAGCGATCATCTCGGTGTAGTCAGTACAGTAGAGTGGAAATTGAGGGTTCGAGGCAACTCAAAGTTTCTGGTACCTGAAAATCCTGTTTTTGAAAGGATGATTTTCTGAATAGCTTGCTCCCTAATTTGTAGTCTCTTGTCAGTTACCATTGATATGAGTATATTTTCTGGGTGGGCAAAGTAGGCGTTATTCTTTAATACTGGTTCTATGATTGATCTATGTTGTTCATCTAAATTTCGAAGCAAGCACATTAAATGCCAAAAGTTATATGCACCATCCGTTGCATTAGGATGAGATTTTATCCAAAACCACCCTGGAGCATAGAACTGCATAATAATCTTGACTATATCATGAAGGTTTTTATCAGGATTTGGCATTGAGATATATATAATCGAATGACCCTGTTGGCTACAGTTAGCTAGCGAGCATGGTAAAGGGTACCTGAGGATTGAGTGGCCAGATCTTGATCCAAATGTCTTCAATATCTTTTACAACAACCCTGTAACAATCATTAGCAGTTGCTGATCCTTTTGATTTAGCTTCTTCACGACGGCGCACAAAAAGCTGGTGTCTCACAACATTTGCTTTTGAATGAGTCATGGCTGCTGGAAATTCCGTAGGATATCCAAAGGCTGCCTTTGAGACTTACTTCTAGTAGTTATAGTTTATATTCAGAAGTAAAATCAAATTATATGTAATTTATAATTTATGATAATTCAAATTATAATTAAAGCAAATGCAAATTATTTCTATTTATCTGAAAAATTATTTATATTTATCTGAAACATAAAAATATCAAGCATTAAACAAACAACTTATCATGTACCATATAACAACATTAAACATACGCAAATATGAAGGTAAAAAAGGGAGGAGAGGCATGTGATAGGGGTAGTAAGGTAGTACATGCTTGATTTTTTAATATTTTGTTAAAGTGATAAAAAAAACCTTCTCACATATTGTACTTTTTAAGAAATCATTTTTTCCCATTTAAATATATGCAAATATGAGGGTAAAAAAGGAGGGGGGGGTATGTGCTAGGGGTAGCAGGGGTAGCACATGCTTGATATTTTAATATTTTGTTAAGGTGATAAAATAAAACTTTACACTTAGTGCACTTGTTAAGAAATAAAAATATTCCCATTTTCGACCCGGCCTAATATATATATATATATAATATATATATGTTCTAATATTTTGCCTTCCTACCCAAACCCTTGGGAAATACGTTTTTGGTAGTATACTGTATGTATGTAACCAGTCTTTCTACTTTATATTAGTCTCTCAGTCTCTCAATCTCTCAAATTTTGCACACTCTTTTAATATTATTATTATTATTATTATTATTATTATTATTATTATTATTATTATTATTATTGTTATTATTACTTCTACTGAGGTAATGAGAAGGACTTACACACTTTAAGAAAGAAGACGAGTGTGAGAAGATTCTTATTCTTCGAGATAACATACACACAAATATTACACACGTTACCAAACACACACACACACACACACACACACACACACACACACATATATATATATATATATATATACATGATACACACAGACCGTGCATGGAACAAGGAACTCTTCTGGGATAATTAAATCCACTATAGTCCGAATAAGTAATGGTAAATGACAAATACCATAGTTTTTCTTTTTCATGATGCTAGCCCGACGTGGGCAACGGGTCACTCGCAAAGAGGTCCCATAAATATAGCTTCCCTCACCAGCTATCTGCAAAGCAGACAGGATCCAGCTTTGGGACATGGATCTAGGGTTTAAAGCAGCCTAGCCCTGCTACATTTAGAACTTCAATATAAGCAAAAGACTCGCTGCCTTCACGTCAGATTGAATACATCAAGAAAAAGGGGTAACTATTATATTTTTAGCCAAAAACCAAAACTTAAACCTCAACTGGCAGAATTGAGCGTCCATTTTTCAAGGCACATAACATGTCCGTTTCAAGATGGGACTATAGTGGATTTAATTATCCCAGAAGAGTTCCTTGTTCCATGCACGGTCTGTGTGCATCATAAAAAACTCAGGGGACCATTCTGAGTTCATTCCCATATATATACATGTATATATTTCATACATAAAGTGAAAAGAAATTTTTCATAACCTTATCATATTCGTAACAATTTTGCATGTAACTTGTCAAAAGCTCGTCTCGAAAAAAGGTATCCAATCATGGTTTATTCTGTAGAATTAACTAGAGTTTAATTTGTTTCTGAATAGAGAGACCTTAATCCCCTTTCTTCTTCGCGAGATTAGAAGGAATTGCGTCTAACAACATTTTAATTGCGTCTTTAATCTTGTTCCTCTTTATTATTATCATATTTGTTATTTGCTTCAAATATTTATTTTTAATTTTTTTATTACGTGAACACCTAAGGCAAATTTCGAAACAATTTGTATTCCATTTGGTTTCAGGATAAAATTGCGTATTTTTGGTTTGAAATAACATTGAAAAAACCACTAAATTCAACTTTGTCAGAGAAAAATTCAAAAATACAAATTTAATATGCCAAGTACCTTTTTTAAATTTTTTTTTTGTTGTTGTTTGGGTTTCAAGTTCTGAGAAAATACTGTAACTTGTGCTTGGTTGAAGGAGAGCTTATGTAGATTGCCCGCAGGAAAAGGGAGAAAATAAAGCTTTTGAATAACTTGGTGGAAATAAATTTATAACACATTGATTTTAGATTGTCACTGTGAAAATGTTAAAAACGTTTCTTTGAGGCGATGGCTTCATGTTTGTTCACTGAGAGAATCGTACGACTGACCATTTCGATAAATCGAACTGCAATTACAAACTTACGTAAATGCAAAAAACTTCACTTTTTTCTACGTGAAGGTCAAAATATGATAATAAAACCCCACTCTAATAGACAGAGTTTATTTCCACAACAGTTTCGATGCCCACTGGCATCCTTCCACCCGAAGAAGATACCAGTGGGCATCGAAACTGTTGTGGAAATAAACTCTGTCTATTAGAGTGGGTTTTAATCAACAAACTTACGTATTTAGGAGTGCGAGACGATGTTAAAATTTTTGTTACTCTGTATATTTATATATATTAATAATAACTGACGCATTACATTCATAATAATAACTGACGCATTACATTCATAATAATAACTGACGCATTACATTCATAATGATAAATAATGATAGTGATAATGATTAATACTTCGCCTTTTCACTATAACTTAGCACAATACCCCGAAAATCAAGTGCTGATGTTTTTATACACAGCACAAAATTCGTGGCTAAGATTCGAGTTTTCCCATACTCTTTATGTACAGAACGTTTGCAAAAGGTATGGAAAAACTCAAATATATATCAGAAGAAAAACATATACAGCTATACTTTTATAATTATTTTATAAATTAATGTTTCCATATATATTATATATATATATATATATATATATATATATATATATATATATATATATATATATATATATATATATATTATGCGAATTAAACCTATATTCACTGGAAAGAATAAAAGAGATACACCATTATTTACACTCGGAAAATAATGGAGAAACTAACCCCAAATCTTACTCTGAAACTATAAACCCCCAACAACAGTGGAAAGTAGAAAAGGAAGACTGTGTCGTGTTCCCAAATTAAAGGCTAGACAGGGAACATCCTCAACCCTGACGGAAAATAGTTTTGTTGTGAGAAGACCAAAACTGTTTAAGCAGTTGCCCAAGGAACTAAGGAACACGAGTGGTGTTGCGGTGGACATCTTCAAAAGAAGATTAGACCCTTGGCTCAGAACAATCCCAGATGAGCCGGGAGTACCTGGCTATGTGAGGTGGAGAGAACAAGAAACCAACTCTCTACTTCACCATGCCAACTCGAGAGGAGAGGCGACAAGCTTGACCTTCGTTAAATGAGGAATCATCGCTCGGAACATTTGAAAGGTTGAAAGGGTATATTGTATTCACATTTATTAAATTCATTTTTGCCATTTCTCCTTCTCATGTTATTATATGAAAATATAAGTGCTTTATTCTAATACTCATTATTTTTTTTAACATCAATGAAACCATGACATAAAAGTCAATTAAACTTTATAATTTGAGTTCACTCGTAATAATTATTATCATATAAAGATGTTATCATATAAGGATGAAAGCACTATTGCGCTCTTAATAATATAAATTTTAGTTATTGGCTCTTGTTATTTTTAAACTCCTTTATAATATTTATTTCCTCAAAAATAGAATGTGTCTCTTATTGTGTCATTTATTAAATAGTATTGATGTGGTGAAACTGTTCGTCCACCGTTACAGTCCAGTTTATTGTTTGAGTTTTGGTAACACATCTCAGCGTCAGGATCTAACTTGACTATGGAGGTTGTCCCTAGCTTGTCCTCGCGTGTTGATAATTTACTCATGGAGTTCCTCCTATCCCCAAATATTATAAAACCTTTTCATTAGCTTCGCAATGTATGGCCGTACATACCAGAAAATCAACTCACCAGTTATGGGTTTATCACTAAGTGGCGAACTGTGAAATTGACCAATATTTTCGTGTTATCATGAAGAAAATTGGGAGCTTTGGCTGAAAAACTGTTCTCAACAGTATTCGTATTCATATAAACATTGGATAGAGGATGTTTTCTTGCTGTTTCCAGACACAAAACAAACGGCCTGTTTCTTCAAGTACCTCAAAATTAACATCTGAATCCAAATTTCTCAAAAAGAAGACGAACATATTTCCAAAAAACATAACAAATTGCAAACATCATTCGACAGAAAACCCATATACGCAAGATTAGGCGCAAACCACTTAAAGAAAGGGACGAACCAAACAAAAATGCATACTACAACAGTCATCCTTTAGTCATAGCACAGCATACAGAAAGTATGATTCATTGAATATTACCAGTGCCCAAGATGGCGCAAAATAATGAGGTCGTGTCAGTCGTTGTGTGAATTTATTATCTGCATTAAAAGCACTAATTGCTCATTTGCCTCATTAGCACCCATTTTCAAATCACTCGCCACTCACTGCTTGCTTTCACAACACACTTGTTGAGTAGAAACAAAATTGAAAAGTCGAAAATCAGTAATTCCACTTTGTAAACAAGTGACAACGAAAATCTTCTATGTTTTAATTAATTGTGCTTTAATTGAGCAATTACAAATGGACGGTGCTTTGTTTAACCATTGCGCCTGGTGCTGAAGGGGGAAGTGGTAATTTCTGTAAAACATGTATATACAGTATGCTTCTTTTGTTTTTCTTTGTCATTGCGCCCTTCCCTTAAGTCACACGTCTTTCATCTGTAAAATCAAAAGTATAAAAACACTTCTGAATCGAACGTACAAAATATATTCATCATATAATAATAATTGATTACATAATGAACTAAATTTATAGGGAACATCCTTTGCTAACACATCTTGCAAAGTCGCTCATCCAAAACGCAGTGAAAATTCTGAATGAAATATGTCAATCGACTCACGACGTACCAACTGTGAAAAAAAAAATTGGGTTCCCTTATCACGACTATTTAAACCTAAAATTAAAAGAATTAACCACGCTTCCAACCCGAACTTTCTTAAAATAAATATCCAAGTAGTCTTTATAAATCTGATACCATAAAAGGGCATAGCTGGGCAAAATGAACAACTTCTGAAAGCCTCACTGTCGTCGATTGTCTATTTATTCAAATGTAGTAGCTGCTCAACTACTTATATTGGTAGTTCGTCTCGCTAATTCAAAATTAGGGTCGATAATAATAAAGGTACCTCGAAAAAATGAACACCTGAACAAACGATAAATCAATCATGCAAGAGGAGGGGCAAGAAGCCTGACCTCCGTAAAATGAGGAATCATCTCACAGAACACCTGAAAGGTTGAAAAGCACAAATAACCATGCATTGTCGTATAATTCCTTTAATATATACATACAGCAAATGACAAATTAAAGAACAACAGTTTTTCAAACCTTCACGTATTAGAATCATTACAAATACTTCATAAATACCCCAAACTCAGCGATTATTAATCACCACATAAAGTTACCTAAACTAAATGATTCACATTAAAAGAGAAAATATAATTTTTAGCAACACTGCACTTAAAAAAATTAATATTTTTTAAAGTATTTCATTCACAAGAACTAAAAATAAACCCCAAATTTTTTCATTATTATTATTAACATTAATAATGAAGAGATTTTGCAATTTGCATTTGAAAACTTATATGTTTCATCATTAAGTTTAAAATTAAATAAAATTAGTTTAGTTGTAAAGAAGCACTGATGATGAGGAAATGATGTTTCCGAAACCTTCGATGATAATGAAATTGAGAAAAGAAAATTTTAATGTATAAACAAGCAAATCAAATCTCTGATATTTTTTTTTAATTTAAATCAGATCATAGCAAACCAAATCTCTGAATATTTTTAATTTAATTAAATTATTACCAAATAACTGTAAATTACCAAATAGCTGTAAACATCTCTCCGCCATCAGTGGTTCTTCACAGATAAACTAATTTTACGCTTATTATCAAATATATTTAAACATCTCCCCGTCATCAGTGGTTCTTTACAGATAATTATCAAATATCTGTAAACATCTCCCCGTCATCAGTGGTTCTTTACAGATAATTATCAAATCTGTAAACATCTCCACATCATCAGTGGTTCGTTATTATCAACTGTCTGTAAACATCTCCCTGTCGTTAGTGGTTATTTACAGATAAACTAATTTTACGCTTATTGATTAAATGTCCAAGTTTCTACAGTAAATGCAATTACAAAATGAGAGAATCTTTGCATCAGTTTTGAGAGTAAAAGAATTTGGGGTTTTTACATACTGTAATACGCAGACTGAAGTAAAATATGCTGCGCAGTAGAGGTTTCGTCCCTGCGTCGTAGGGCCACGTCCCGAGCACGTCTTTTACCACTACACCATCCAGGAAACTATATACAGTAGACCCTCGCTGTTCGCGGGTTTTTTGTTCACGGATTTGCTTATTCGCAGTCAGTTTATTGAGGCAACCCCTTACAGATCGCGGCCCAGGCGCTCGGTTATTCGCGGGTCGCAGCGAACGAAATAGTTCCTGCGGAACTCAGTCTCCATCACAACCACAACTCCGTCATCTCCTGATGACTCTTTTGATCCTCAACCGGGATCATCAACACAATAACCCCGTCAAAACCCTCCAACATCATCATCTCATCACCATCAACTCGTCTTTATCGTCATCAACATCGCCATCATCGTCATCTTTGCATCAAGTTTATTATCATTACAGTATTACTGTACATATATGTAGAGTTTATTAAAAGGGTGTTGTTTTATTTTTTTACTGTAGCTATTTTTGTTCGTAATAACCCATTCTTTTTCAGTAAGGTATATGCCACAGAAACAATGCACAAACTCGTATATATAAAGGGTAAAATATGGCAGAAAGGAAAAAAAATTTAGACTTGAAGTACCTCACCCTATTTTCCCCATAATCCTTTAAGTTTGCTCATCCCAGATTTGCAGTTCGGGGCGAAATCCAAAAACGTAACCCCCGCGAGCGGTGAAGGTCTAATGTACATATATATCAACAGCCACCCACACAGCAACAATAACGATTGGGGGAAGTCGCCTTTATCTGAAGTATTAACTATAGCGACACGTCAGACAGTAACATGTATAGTGTATACTGTAATGAAATCAGTCTTAATTTCTGAGTACAAACCTCGTCTTAAATATCAATAAACCTTCAGCAGAACATCAGTCTTTTTAATTAAAAAATCTATACTTATAATAGTCACGTTGTTAGGTTTTAAACAGTTTAGACTCTAAAGAAACATGGTTTGGGACTGTCATTATTTACTAGTTAATCATTCGCGAGTTTAACATTTCAAGGGAAAATCAATTAAACTCGGATTATTATTATTATTATTATTATTATTATTATTATTATTATTATTATTCCAAGATAAATTTTATCGTTTCTGTATTTATTTATTTATATATATATATATATATATATATATATATATATTAGGGTGATGCACAAATCATGACCATCATGGATTTTTAGGGATACCCCCTCATTTGTTCCAATTTGTCACAAAAACACCCTGTGAGAAATTCCAGGTCAAACAAATAACATCCAGAGGTCGCGCCCGCCAATTGAAAATTACAAAAAATTAGAGTAAAATCAAATTTTTTTTGAATTTGTTCTTATTTTTGTTGCAGGTTTTGTGCAGTTTGCTGCAGGCAGAGTGGTAGGTGATGCATATATGAGCAAACAGCAAACAGCGTTCAAGGAAATTGGTATCGCAGTGTGCTTGTGGCAGTGTCCGGGAGAGGTGTTATATCAGTGAGTGTCTCCGCCTCAATTTCTCTTCTATTTCCTGTATCTTAATTGTGACGAAAATGAGATCAAGAAGCTCAACAGATATCTGGCTGATCGGTCAACAAATAGATAAATTGAATCAAAGTAAGCTTCCATCAAAGAAAGAAGTAATTTCCTTATTCATGAATTATAAACATGTCAAGAATGAAACCGTCAGAGAAGCATTAACTTCAACTGTTAATGATGTATTGGAAGTGTGGCAGAGAGCAGGAATACCAACAACCCAGAAATGTAATGTTGTGAAGAAATTAAATAAACTTTATGATGAGTGGCAAGGGCTGAAGAAGAGCAAAGGAAAAAAATCGAAGTTTTCAATAGAGAAAGAGAATACATGGAAAGAAAATTGGATGGACTCTTTGATATTGCGCATGCAAATGCTAACGAGTTAATAACTATCGAAGAAGATAGAGAGTTTCTACGGCTACAAAGGGAAGGTCGAAAGGGTAAAATGATGGCAGTTGATAAGGATGAAGAAAAACGTCGAAAGGAAGCTGCGAAGAGACATGAAAAAATGGATAAGAAAAGGTTACGTGAATCAAGTGCATTTGATGAAACAGTTGTTCTTGCAAGCAGCAGCAGTTCCTGCAGTGATTCACCTGCATCTATGGAAGAAGAAGTACATCTGGAACAGCCCTCAACATCCAAAAGAGGCCTTCCAAGAAAAAAATTCAAGATTATGAATGAAAATCTGCTTTCCTCATTGGATGTTGCTAAGATCAGCGACCGATCAGCCTCCTTAATAATTATTCCAACGATCGCAAATGTTGGAAAAGATCCAGAGAATTACAATGTTAGCTACTCATCGATTCGCAGGGCAAGACAGAAATCAAGAAAGAAGTTCAGTGAAAACTTGAAAGAAGAATTTCAAGCTGACAAACCCTTGATTGTTCATTGGGATGGGAAACTCCTCGAAGACATTACTGGGAATGAGGTTGTTGATCGGTTGCCAGTCCTAATCTCTGGCAGTGGAGAAGATCAACTGCTTGGAGTGCCAAAAATAGATCATGGCACAGGAAAGGATACTGCAAATGCAGTACATCAGGCGATCATTGATTAGAATCTAATAGATAAGGTAAAAGGCATGTGTTTCGATACAACTGCATCGAACACAGGTCGTAAAAACGGAGCTTGTGTCCTAATTGAACAGAAAATGGAGAAAGATTTGTTGTGGTGTCCTTGTCGACACCATATCCTTGAAATCATGTTGGAAGCAGTGGTATCCCCTGCATTACAGGCTTCATCAGGCCCTGACATTCAGTTATTCAAAAGATTCAAAACAAACTGGAATAAGATTAATCTAACTTCATACGATAAATTAGAAAATTATCCACAAAAGGAAAAAGAGGAAATCATTAACTTTGCAGCAAGAAAAATCAATGAAGATCAACCTCACGACGATTACAGAGAGTTATTGGAACTGACAATCATCTTGCTTGGCGGTACTCCAACGACTGGAATAAAATTCAGGAAGCCTGGGGCTTATCATAGAGCCTGTTGGATGGTGAAAGTCATTTATTCGATGAAAATCTTTATGTTCAAAAGTCAATTCAAAATAACAGCAATAGAAGAAAGAAATCTAAAAGAAATTTGTTGGTTTTCTGTTTCAATTTATATTAAGCATTGGTTTTCAGCACCCTGCGCAGCAAGTGCTCCACGAAATGATCTGAGTCTTCTCAAGAATCTTCACAGCTACAAAAGCACAAATGAACAACTAGCAAATGCTGCTTTAGAAAAATCAAGAATCATTTGTGGTATCTCTCAGAAGAGTTGATCGCATTGGCTTTCTTTGATGATAAAATCAGCTTTGACACCAAAAGAAAAATGAAGGAGGCTCTTACAAAATCTTCGGAGCCAGATCCTCCAAAGAAAACACAAATAGACATCAAAACTATTGACAATAAGCAGCTTGAAGATTTTGTAACTGCTAACACAAAGTCCTTCTTCAGTATACTCGGATTGTCTTCAACGTTCTTGAGCAAACCAGTAGAAGATTGGCTTCTCGATGAGAGTTATTGGGTTGCAAAGAACGTAGTGAATCACACGAAAGTTGTTAATGATATTGCTGAAAGACGAGTGAAATTGATTGAAGATTATAACAAATTAATTACCAATGATGAACAACAGAAGCAATATCTACTGCAAGTTGTATCAAATTATCGGAAGAAGCTTCCGGACAAAACTAAGAAAACTCTCGTATCTTTGACGCAACAGTAAAATTTACGAGTATATCCATTCTATGTATCTATTGTAAATATCTATTGTATTGTATCTGTTTTATGAACAAATGGAAAAGAGGAAGGTGGTATGATAGGCCTCCTGGAGAACTTCCACTCAAAAAAAAAGTAACGTGACGCTTGCTGTACCTCCTGGGTGTCATGGAAATCAGCAAATTTTAAAATGGCGGGCGCGACCTCCAAATATTCGAATTTTGACCCGAAATTTCCCCAGGATCATTTTTCCACCAAATTAAACCAAATGAGAGGGTATCTCAAAAATTTGAAACAAAAAAATTTTACTCCCCCACTTTTGCATCACTCTATATATATATATATATATATATATATATATATATATATATATATATATATATATATATATATATATTTCTGCTCGTATGTAGGAGAACTACGACTTCTGATTAATCGAGGCCCATGGTGTAGTGGATAGCATATCTGACCGGCAATCGGAAGATCCCGGGTTCGATTCCCGGGTGATTACCTCATTTTTTCATTTGTTCGTTCTCCCTCCTCATCTTGTGCGGAACGTTCTTCTACACAAGCGTCGTTCTTTACACATATATATATATATATACTCTCTCGCATGTTTTATTTTAAAACGTGTCCATTTTTTTCTATAATAATCTAAATTATGCACAAATATAAGTCAATAAAATTGCTAAACGCGAAGGAATGACAACAACAGTGAAAAATTTATAGTAAGTATCCATCCGACGAACGTTGCTATTTGAGATGAACCAAATACCAACACGCTATCTGATATTATCATATAAAATTATTTTCTTCATTTCTTAGTCTAGCTTCCGCTCGAATTGTTCATTCTGACGAAGGTCAAGCTTGTCACTCCACCTTAGACCCACAGTTTAACGTGGAATCCGAACCACGTTCCACCAGCAGACTAGCGTCTTAACCACTAGGCTACGTAGGTTACCCATTTATTTACCAAACGCCAATTTCTTTTTTTATTGTATGGAAGGATGAACAGCTGGGTTTTGCAGCGTGTCGCCTACCGTCACCGGGTCTCGATCCCGGGGCCGATGGATTCGTAGTTAGCGACACTAACCACTACACCACCGAGGGGCAATGGGCATCCACTGCACCACCGAGGGGCAATGGGCATCCACTGCACCAACGAGGGGCAATGGGCATCCACTGCACCACCGAGGTATCATATATATATATATATATATATATATATACTAAACCCGCTCCAACACACCAAAAAATTAAATATTTTTTGTTTTCTCAAATAAAGATATAAAATCTCTTAATTTTATTTTAAATACAGTAATTGCATCCGCATAAGCATAATCAAATCTGGAAAAAAAAAATGAAAAAAGGTAACCGTGGCAACAAATATTCCTTGATAAAAAAGAACCTGATACGAAATATTAATTAAAATGAATGGCTTCACCGAAAATGTTAGTCAACAAATGAAATTTAAAATAACAAAAGAGTTAATTGCATTTCGCTTTCCCACGAATGAAAAAAAATAGTTTAATAGTTCAGTAGTCCAATAGTCCAATTTACAATTACTCATTTCATAATTAAAATTATATTAAAATTACATTAAAAATTATTCTCATGAAAAAGATTGAAAATTTTTAATATTTAATTTATAACTGAAGAATTATTCCTTTATTAAATAATGCAAAGAAATTGTTGGTTAATTTTACATTGTTATCAAAATCTGGAACTGTAGCGTGTGCGTGGGATCCCAACCTAGTCCTTATATATATATTATATATATATAATATATATATGGGGTGTCTCCAAAAAAAGTCCCTATTTTTATTTGTCAGTTATTTTATAATGGATGTATATTTTATTATTTGGGTTTCTTCGTCGGAAAGGTAAGAGACAGAGATGTACGACTCGAGACCGGTGTCGAAACTTTTTCTCTGGTCTCGATCTCGTCTCGGTCTAGGTCAGGGGTGGCGAACCTTTTTTACAGTCGCGTGCCAAAAAAGACAGTAAACCATAAAAAAAATTCGCGTGGCCACCAAAGTTAATAATATATATATATATATATATATATATATTATATATATATACAGGGTGGTCCGTAAGTTTCCATACATAGGAAAAATAAACATTTTTTTATGGACAACCATTTTTATTTATATAATATGCTCTACATGGTTGCCATTGTTTTGAAAACACATTTCAATACGTGTTCCCCACTGTTGATGAACACGCATTAGCACAGTTGACGTTATGCTTGTAATGGCGTTGGTGATACGTTCCTTTAGATGATTTATGTCTCGTATCTTTTCCTGATACACCATGGCCTTCAAGTGCCCCCAAAGATAGAAATCAAGGGGGGTGAGATCTGGGGATCTGGGAGGCCACTCCACAGGACCACGCCGACCAATCCAAGCATCCGGAAACTGCTGCTGATCCAAATACCGACGCATGTGAAGACCATAATGAGGTGGAGCTCCATCTTGCTGGAAGTAAACTGGGAAGTTACCTTCCTCGTTTAGCAGGGATGGGAAAATCTCTTCTTGCAACATGTTAAGATACCTTTCGGCATTAAGATTTCCACTGACAAAAATTGGTCCAATAATTCTGTCACCCCATATCCCGGCCCACACCATCACTTTACCGGCACCTTGCATCTTCGTCGGACTCAGCCAGTTAGGGTTAGCATTACTCCAATAACGTATGTTTTGCCGATTAACCTCTCCATTGACGTAAAAATTTGCTTCATCAGTAAACAAGATCTTAGTTGAAAAGTTTGCATCCTCGTTCACTTTGGTTAATGCCCATTCACAGAATTCCATCCGTCTATCCGGGTCGTCTTCACTCAAATGCTGTGCCATATGCAATTTGTATGGATGCCATTTGTTTGCTTTCAAAATGCGCCTGATACTCAATCTGCTGACACCACTTTCTGCAGACAACCGTCGTGTACTTTTTCTGGGACTCCGTGTAAGCGCTGTAAGTATCGTAGCTGTTGTGTCTTCATCGGTGGCTGTACGTCTTGGACCACTTCGCGGTTGATCTGCAACATTTCCAGTTTTCTGAAACTTGTTAATAAGTTTTGCCACAGTGTCGTGTGTGATGTTCGTTCAATGTTGTCTGTTAAAGTTCATTGCAACCATGCGACTGCTTCCCGACCCAGCCATCAGTATGATTTCAATTCGTTGCTCTTTCGTCAAACGCATATTCTTAGGGTATCTGAAACATAAAAACAAACGTTTAATTTTTCCTATGTATGGAAACTTACGGCCCACCCTGTATATATATATATATATTATATATATATATATATATATATATATATATATATATATATATTACACCAAATTATAAACATTAACTCTATTATTTCATACTCATTTTTTAGATAACAATTTCTATGCTTAGTCGTGCCAGGCAAATTTGATCGCGTGCCCATTTGGGCACGCGTGCCATACGTTCGACACCACTCGTAAGAGATTGGGGTTTTTACTCCACATTTACGTATACATTTCTAAACTTTCATTACTTAATAACTAATAAATATTGTATATTAAAACCGTTATTTCACATTTCATACTTTAAGCCATAACTTTTCCTAATTTCTACGAAATTAGGAAAAGACTATATCGTTACCAATAGACTAAAACCTTGTAAGGCCATAGAAGGCCTTACTAGGCTCAACTTACTCAAGATTCACAGTGGTTTCAGCAGGATAGAGCACCTCCACACACTGCTTGTGAAACTCGCAACTTTTTGAGGAACCATTTTTCCGGCCGACTACTGTCCTTTCATGAGCCAGCGGAATTGCCCCCATATTCACCTGACCTCACACCCACTGACTTATTATTATTTGTGGGCTTACATAAAAGCAGGATCTTTTCTACTAAGCTTAAGGCACTTGAATATCTAAAGACTAAAGTCTATGAGGTAATCATCAACATCCCAGCTGAGTTATTTTGAAAAATTATGTCAAACATTTGTGTAAGGTTGAATATTGCGTTAGAAAAAAATGGCGATTACACTCAACATGTTGTTTAATTAAGATTTTATATATATATATATATATATATATATATATATATATATATACGAATGTGTATTTCTAGAGGTTTTTAGAAAATTTAGTCTAAACTCGGTTATTATCGAATTTACCATATACAAGATAGTGTATTCTCCAGTTTAACGTGTGTTTAATGTGAAGCGTTATTTTCATATAAACTGTTCTACAAGTGTAACGTAATTTTATAGCACAATTTGAAATAATGGAAGCACCAAGCAGATCTGCAATAAAGAGACCAAAAAAAATTAGAAGTTACTGAGAATAGGAAAGACAATTTGAAAACTAGTGTTGGTTAAAAGAAAGCCGTAGGCTACGTCATCTCGTACTGTAAACTGAGTGATAGTCTCGCCTTAACTCTACGTAATAAAACTCCGGAGTTTGCGTGAAAATAATGATGGCGTAGAAATTTCTGCCAAATATTTTGTGACATATGAAATAAACAAAACAACAGTCTTCCTTGAAGACCTTTATATATATATATATATATATATATAGAGAGAGAGAGAGAGAGAGAGAGAGAGAGAGAGAGAGAGAGTCCCAAAAATCCTGCCCATAATGTACAACATGATATTAACCTTTTGGGTAGGACTTCTGGGACACCATATATATATATATATATATATATATATATATATATATATATATATATATATATATATAATATGATAGCTGTTACGGTGATGATAGCTGTTACGGTACGGAAAAAGAGAAGACCTAAAATCCATGGAATATTATACCTCAAATGGACAGGAAATTCAGAGAAATTCTAAAGCAAAAGATTTAGGGGTTGTAATGAGTGATGATGCGAAATTTGAAACACAAAATAAGATAGCAGTAAACAGAGCAAAGAGAATAATTGGGCAGATACTGAGAACCTTTAAACGAAGGGATAGGAATATAATGATTCCTCTACTGAAAATACTGATCATGCCCAAATTGGAATACTGGTTGGTCCTAACATTAGACAGCTAGAAGGGATTCAGAGAAGCTTCACAGCCAAGATCAATGAGTGCAAAGAACTAAATTACTGGGAAAAGTTACGCGAACTAAACCTATATTCACTGGAAAGTAGAAGAGAGAGAGAGATACACACCATCATTTACACTTCGAAAATAATGGAGAAGCTAGTCCCTAATCTTACTCTGAACCCTGTAACTCCCAACAACAGTGGAAAGTAGAAAAGGAAGACTGTGTCGCATTCCCAAATTAAAGGCTATACACTATACAGGCAACATCCTTAACCCTGAAAGAAAATAGTTTTGTTGTGAGAGGACCAAAACTGTTTAATCAGCTGCTCAAAGACCTAAGGAACACGAATGGTGTTGCGGTGGACATCTTCAAAAGAAGATTAGGCGCCTGGCTCAGAACAATCCCCGATGAGCCGGGCGTACCTGGTTATGTGAGGTTGAGAGTACAAGAAACCAACTCACTTCTTCACCAGGCCAACTCGAGAGAAGGGGCAACAAGCATGACCTTCGTGAAACGAGGAATCATCGCACGGAACCTTTGAAAGGTTGAAAGGAAAGGTAATAAATATATACGCAGTACTGTACAGTATATACGCATAATGCGCATTGGCGAGTACGCAGGTGTTTGAAATGTATACATACATATAGCTTTTAATTCTGTTTTAGATTTAGACCTATTCCACACCCTTAAATTAAATTTTGTTTAAGCCTATAGAGACGTTTGAGCCTTGAATCGGCTTAGTTTACTGCCGAGTTAATTGGTTTCAGGACCAAATTGAACCCTTTTTATTTCTGAACTTTCTTTCAGATATTAAGTCCAGAAGACCCATAATTACACCTCTTTTGTTCTTTAAGGCCATTAAGAGGCATTTTTTAATATTTAATAATTGTAAGGTAATTTTTATTTATGTTTTATGAGGAGGAAGTATTTAACAAAGGACGAAAGAGACGATTTGGGAAAACACTTAATTTTCAAGTGCGAATTGAAATTCTTAAGTAAATTAAGTAACAAAATAAAGTGTAAGATGATTCACCCGAAGAAGAAGAAGAAGAAGAAGAAGAGGTAATTAAGTAACCATTTTCATTTAGATCCTTTTAGGAGTTTAGTTATTTAAGAGAAAAGAAATACATGTCGGATTTAAGAGTGAAAATGGGTTCTTTATAATTTTTTTATGGATTGAGTATAACTGAAGAAGTTTCTGTTGGTATAGTTATGGTATAGGTACGATGAAACAGGTATTAAATTTCTACCACACTGTATGACTATTTTTTCGTGTGTGTGTATATATATATATATATATATATATATATATATATATAGAGTATAACAGAGGGATATCATCAGCATAGGCTAAGATATTTATTCTCATATTATCTACACATTATCCAACATTTGCTTCATTAAGTGACGTACTTAGCCATCAATATAAACGTTAAACAGCAGAGGAGAGAGCAAGGAACCTCGCCTTACTGCACAAAGGAACCAAACAGTTGAACAATGCATAGTTTCATCCAACCGTGAAAGATTGGTGGGTGTACCAAAATTTCAATTATTTAATATGCAAGTTGCCTCCCCCCTGCACAGATGAAACTAATAGAGGTACAAAAAACTGATTGTTTCATCTTTTAGATTTAGACAATTTAATTCTACGTCTAAACAAAACCACTCAATAGTTGGTGTTGTTTCCTTGTGCTTGGCGGACGGCTTCAAGTCGGCAAGGGTAGGAGGTGAGGAGAGACTCGAAAAGGTCAGTGTCGTACTCAAGATTTCGGAGGATTGTTTCGATGTGCTGCGCCATGGTCCGCGCGGCAGAATCTTTCAGGATCTATCCTGAAAGACAGAGTGGAATCCTGATGCTTGCTGAACCACCAGCCACCCGATTCTGCCGCCGGACCATGGAGTAGCACATCGAAACAATCCTCCGAAATCTTGAGTACGACACTGACCTTTTCGAGTCTCTCCTCACCTCCTACCCTTGCCGACTTGAAGCCGTCCGCCAAGCACAAGGAAGCAACACCAACTATTGAGTGGTTTTGTTTAGACGTAGAATTAAATTGTCTAAAAGATGCAACAATCAGTTTTTTGTACCTCTATTAGTTTCATCTGTGTAGCGGGGGGCAATCATTGTTTGCCACCCTTTACAAAGGAACTTTTCTGTCCTCTAATTTTATGAATAAAATATTGTGGTTCACTCTATTATGTGCCTTGCTTATATCCAAGAAACAGCTGTAAGTAGCTGAATTACTGTCAGCGTATTTAAATACAATTTTCTTCAATACACAGCTACACAAATAAATTGAATGAGACCTTTTAAAACCAAATTGATTTAGATATCCATAAGTAATCGTTTAATCGCCGTAGCAAAAGTTTCTCAAGTAATTTTGTGAAGCAGGAAGCAAAAGCAATAGGACTGTAATTATTGCTGGATAGAATGTCCCGATATTTGTTTTTGACAAGGGTGCAAAGAATTCTGCAAGAATATTACTATGAGTAAGCATGCCTAGGAAAAGGAATGAGATATGCAGACTCCCTACATAATTGACATGTTTTAAAGGCTCATTCGACAGGTCATCTACACCTGAAGCAGACCTTGTCTTTATCTCTTTAATCAGACTCTTAATTATATACAGCAACAAAAGTTCCTATATTTTTCCTGTCCCTCCCAAAGGGATTCCGTTGCAGCCTACAGTAAGTCTTTCCTTGCAATTTCTGCCCCTCCCCGATACTCCATCAATTGTTGATGGGATGGCATTCTTGACACTCGTTTCCTCCCTAACACACTTCCAATTTTTTATCATCATTATTTAAATTTGTCTCACAGGTTTTTGCTGTTCGAATAGAACCTGCTTCTTGTTTACACTGCTTTACACTGAGCTCTACTTCTTTTCATATTCATGTAAACTGGTCCTATTCTCGGTATGGACAGATAGATATTCAAGGTAATCCAAAAGTCTCGCCTCATAAATAAATGTACAATACATACGTAATGGGCAAGAATTTTGATTCACCATATATATTTGTTAGTAATCAAACAACCAAATTACTCTTTGCAAAAACAAACAAAACAAAAAAGGCTAAAATAACGCTGGCACTTCTATACGGTTTTCCACCTTCCATTCTAATTCTCAAAAAGTAGTTAATTAGGTCATGAGAATGATCCAAATAATGAAACGTTGATTATTACTAAAATTTTCATTGTTTTATTTTAAATTGATGAATGTATATAGGTATAGGTACAGGGTGTTCGGAAAGTCACTGTGTACTTATATAATTAATGTTAATTAATGAAGAACTGACAAAGGTGTTTCAAAATAAAATAAGACTGGTCCAGGCCTGTATTGCTGTAAAGGACATCACTTTCAACACCTTTTATAAGTTCTGATGGTCCCATCCATAACCTCTATCATATATGCAATGTTATTGTATGCTATTAAATAAATATAAGTGCACAGTGACTTTCCGAACACCCTGTATAAATATAGAAATTTCTTCCTGAAGACGTATACTCTTTTAATTTTCAGAGCCATAAAGATAGGTGTAAAAATGGGCTTTAATTGTCGTTCTGATGTCTACTACCCCTAATTTTAGCACTCATATTTGATATATAGGTACTGTACGTTGATGGTATTTTTGTGATGTGGTTAAATAGGTTTGACTGACGAATGAGTTTACATACGAGATCGAAAATAACAAAGGATCTTTTACTTAAATGTTAAAATTAGATGTGATGTCCAATCGCAGTTTTCTGTTAATCGCAAGCCTACATATAACACTTCCTTTTTATAATAAAGGGTGTTCGGAAAGTCACTGTGCACTTATATTTATTTAATAGCATACAATAGTATAACATTGCATATATGATAGAGGTTATGGATGGGACCATCAGAACTTATAAAAGGTGTTGAAAACTAAAAAAAATAATAATAAAATAATAAAAAAATAATATAAAAAATATAAATATAAAAATATAAAAAAACATTAATTATATAAATGCACAGTGACTTTCCGAACACCCTGTATTTTCCATGCCATTCTGATTTAGTAAAACGCTCCATTTTAAAACCTTTTTCTTGAGACTTCCGTATTTGTGATCTTGCCTTTGGGAAGAATGAAATGGAAAAAAATATAAGATCCTTTCCGATTAGGGTTATCCACGCGCTTTTATCACCAATTCTTATAGATTAGCGAAAAATTCTTTATACGGAAAATAATAATGGCCCTAAATCTACCTTCGAAGATGGAATGTTATTCTTACCTTTTTTCAAGACTGTGGGAAGGAATAAAATACTTTCCGAAAATTATGATGTTAATTTGATTTTGTGATTATAATAACACGGTTCTTCTAATGATACTGAAGGGAAAGTACACTGTGGTCCATGTAAAGATTGAGATTCTATCTATTTTGATAAAACTACGAAGTCTTTTGACGTGAGGACGAGGGAGCAAGGTACGCGGTTAGGACTAGAGCTAAAAATAACGCATAGTATTTCAACACTTCTCTATATCTAATCTTTTAACTGATTAGTGTAACGCTAAATTTATTTACAGATTCAAAAGTAAAAATATTTTACACTTCGTTGAAGCAGTTTGCATTACAGTTTTTAAAAAATTTTAATCAACAACATAGCAAAATAAGTGATTAGTTTTTAAGACTTTATACTTCGTTCACAAAATTGTCGGTAGCCGGACGGGATGCCGAATGCACTTTCGCCGAAAGTCAGGAAGCCGAAGCCAAGACGTCGAAAGGACATGAAGCCGAATAGACATGAAGCCGAAAGGACATGAAGCCGAATAGACATGAAGCCGAAAGGACATGAAGCCGAATAGACATGAAGCCGAATGGACATATATATATATATTTTGCGACGGTACTTTTGATTCTGCCCCCGTTGAAAAACAACTGTATACTATACATGCAATTATTTCCGATAGTAAAACTTTACCATTAGTGTACTGCATTGCGAACAACAAGGACGAAAGAACGTATGACGAAATCATTTAGTTTTTGAAAGATAGACGAGTTCTGAATCCAACTTCGATAACAGTCGACTTTGAGAGAGCAACGATAAATAGCATCAAACCTAACCTAACCTAACCTAACCTAACCTAACAGTTAAAAAGTATGACGCCATTAACGAAAGAATAAAATCCATTTTCAATTCGTATAATAAAGAAGAAGGATTGGCTTTCCTAAGAGTATTAGCTTACAATTTTTAAATCATCCTCTGATAGTTTTTTTTATTTCTTAAATATTCCAATTATATATTTTAATATTAATTTATTAAAATAATTGTTTTACAATTAAAAAATCATCCTTTGATAGTGTTTTATTTCTTAAATATTCCAATTATATATTTTGATATTAATTTATGTGCATTCGGCTTCATGTCCATTCGACTTCATGTCCATTCGGCTTCATGTCTATTCGGCTTCATGTCCATTCGGCTTCATGTCCTTTCGGCGTCTTGGCTTCGGCTTCCTGACTTTCGGCGAAAGTGCATTCGGCATCCCGTCCGCACACGAAATTTGTCATATGCCCGAGAGTAGCCTACTGTACATATGACATTACATATACCATACTTTCCGCGAATTCTTGTTACAGGTAGTACGTAGACAGTACAAATTTATTTTAGACTTATTTTTAAGTATTGTTCATGTCGGGTATATTTTTTATTTAATAAATATTTTATTTGCCGCTTTTTGTATCAGTTTCCCTTCCAAAACACTGTTTATTTGAAGTACATATTCGTATTACGTCAAAATTAATAACAAAAAATTATAGATATGTTATGCAGAAGTTGTACGTGCCAATATAGTCACCGGGAGTCTTTATCGGGACCATATGCAGTGAGAAGGCCCATATGTATATACAGTATAGATAGATTAATGGTTGCTTTTCAATTTTAACAGGAGGAAAAACCTGTCTAATGTAAAGAACATTTACGAGCGTTTGAAACCTAATTGTTGCAATACTAAAGAAAGGGAAATGGTTTCTACGTTTCTGAACGATTATGTATGAACATTATTTAAAAGTAAAAAAAAATGACGAAAAAAACTATATATTTGGGACAAGTGGCGCTCACGAGGTTTTGCAACATCGCCTTCGATATATATATATATATAAGAAATAAAATGCATTAAAACAATAAAACAGTTCATTAAATCCTTGCCGTTTCGGCGACGATGCTGCCGATGCGGTTTATTGTCTCTTATTTTGTTTTTCTTACTGTCTTCGCACGTGACTGGGTTAGTTAAATGATCGTAGAGAGAGAGAGAGAGAGAGAGAGAGAGAGAGAGAGAGAGAGAGAGATAACGTTAACATAAATTGAACGATACACAAGCAAAGAAAGAAGCCACCGCATGACAATCAGCTTTTGCTCGGTTTTATCTCCCTTTTCATATATTTTTATCTTACGCTTCTTTTATTATTTTACATTCTTTGTGTAATGATTTTCTTGAAGGGATTCCCAAAATTTTCCTTAATAACTGAATTTAAGAATTTTTTTATTTATTTTATTAATTACTTTATATTATAATCAGTGGCGAGAAGCAAATTTTTCATCTGTTCATAAAAGTGTTATCATGATAGATAATATTTTAATACTGTACTTATTTCAGAAGTTATCAGATTATGAGCTCGGCTACGAAGTTTTCATTGAAGTGCCGCAGAAATGAAGAGTTTTTATCTCCGCTTTACCCCCTTTTCATCATCGTCTCGGTCTAATATCGGTCTTTGTTCCGAGTTTCCTCATCAATTATCCCTTGCAGATTTTTCTAAATTTCACGTGTTCTTCTGTGCGTGGCAACCTAATTGGCTCTAATTTTGCTCATTCATGAAACTCAAATCTCTCGTAAATCGTCGTTTTTTCTTCTCCCTGAAATGAGTAAGATATCAGAGTTTTGCATCTTCTGTAATTATAATCGACCGTTATGATGGCCGGGTGGGGGACAGCTAGCTGTATGGGGAGTTCTTGATGTTATCTCTCTTGCCATGTATAATTTACAATTTTAGTAACCTTTCCAATTTGTTTTTAGTACGCGTGGTCTACAAAATTCTAGAAATATTTACCATTTCATATACTGTATTTAGATTTTTATCCTAGTTTCCTTCAGTTTTGTGCAGCGGTTCGGATCATGTCAAGAATAGCGAACCCAACACCTGCAGGGTTCGCTATTCTTGACAAGGGAATTTATTGGGTTCGCTATTCTTGACATGATCCAGCGGTTCATCAATATATCCTAGGATCGGATCTCTTTTTCTGTGGGTATTGTGTCAGTTAATAAAGTGTCATGTTAGAACGATTTATTCTCCATTTTTTAAATTACTTTTTCAAATTATACATTGTTTATGTTTCAATGCACTTTAATTAGAAGTAAACGTTTCGTTAGATGTTTCATTGTCCCAATTTTGTGAATTTTGAAATGTCTAATGCGTTAGATATTTGACATTATTTAAACTTTTTGCTAGACAATTCAGTAATGTAACTGAACTGTCTAAATTATCCCAGTTTTTTAAATAGTTATAAAGACTAATCTGAAATGTCTAATGAAATGTTTAATGAATTGTCTAACAATGAAATGTCTAATGCTCGAAAGTTTAAAGAGCTTAAGTTTATATTAAAAGAATTATTTCACGACATTATTCTTAAAAGCTTTTCAATTTATATCCATTTCTTCTTATAATTGGCTCCGTATCCCTATCCAGAATCCTATATTCTATCCAGAATCCCTATCAAATAACTTTACATTATCAAAGTCATTTATCAGCTTTAAATACTCGAATTACTTCTCCTCTAAGTGTACGCTTTTCAAGTAAATACATATCTAGTCCGGCTAATTTTTCTTCAAATATTTTACTCTTCAGTTCTGGATTCATTTTGGTTGCTCTAGCCTGAACCATTCATAACTTATCACTGTCTTTTCTCAAGTATAGGCTGTCTAACTTAGAGATTGAACTTAAAGTAGGCCTACTGTATACCAAGAGGCCTAGTTTTAAGGCTAGGCTCAGGCCACAGGTTGTTTCTTAATCATGAGAGACTTTACTGCCAAGGCGTAGGCAAGTAAATAAAATTAATAAATGCATGAAAGACGCTCAGAAGACCTGAAACGTACATAAAATAAAAGAATAAATGCAAAAATATAATAAATATTGTTTCCTTTTTTCGAGATTACCTATAAATACGAATATTAAATAAACTCCGTCACAATTTCAAAATATTTTTAACCACAATTTCTATTCTTTGCGTCTAGGCGCGAAGAATAGAAAATTAACTTATTATACAAGTGAACTGTTTATATTAATTTCTACGCCCTTTATATCTGAAACATTTAATTACCGTTTTCAGTTACCCGAAATATCTACCAAACATTTCAAAATACAGTAGCTATTATTCATTTCAGAAAACTAAGTTAATTTTGAGATGTTGAGTAGACGTTTCATATACTGTATATAACCAAACGTCTAGTACCATTTAGAGTATAGGTGTTCGTGTAGCCTAATGGTTTCTATATATTTTTGTTTTTTGGCACTTAACGAACCATGATCTACGAGAAAAGTTTCATAAAAAATGGTAGAACTCAGATCGTAATTTAAAATTAAAGTTTTTTTGAAAAAGGCTTTGGTATTTTATTTCTTTACAATTACAAAGTTTTTTGTTTAAATTTTCTTTCGCTTCAACACATTCAAAAGAGGCGATTATATTCATTTTTGTTCACAAGCTCAATGAAGTTCAAAGTAACATTTTGTAACATTTTCCTCGTTAGCGTTATTCGAAACATTCACGAAAAAAAATATATTAAATTGAAAAGGTGCCATTTTAGTTATTTCATATTTTAAAGTTTTTTTTTTTTAATATTTCAACAGATATATGCTTCGATGTACAGTACATCAAAGAGCATCCTGATTTTTGATCAGGACGCAATTTCAAAGTGAAAGCTACCTTAATTCATACCACGCTTATTCCTTTCGAACGTTTTGCTTTTAATTATTTAATTAGTCATTCAATTAATTAAGATTACTTTAATTATTTTCTTAACGTCTACCTACGCTTTTTACCATTTCGTTCCTTGTTTCAAGAACGTCTGGTTATGTCTATCAATCCACTGACGCGTTGGTTTATAAATTGACAAATTACAACGAATATTTACGCGTCTGTCCTAATTTCTCTTTATTTCCTCCTCTTTAGTGCAATGAAATGTGTCCAGTTCCTGCATGAATTCACTATATTTACCCAAAGCTATCTTCCAAATCCAACGCAGATTCAAAATGTAAAGGTTTTATCGGTTTTCCTTTGAGAGAAAAACGCTCTCCAGCCATTTCACTGCGTAATTAAAGTTGAGTGAAATGCATTTTCTTTAGTTTAACTTTTCTCATGAACCGATAATTTTAGGATTGATCTTAATTGCACAATTAGATCGTAACAGGGTGGTCAAATTAGATCATCACAGTTTTGGTACTCAGCCAGTTCGATGTTTTGGGGAGGAGGTGGGGGTGGGGGGGGTATATGAATATAACGGTGGCGCAAAAGTCGCGCATCATAGGAATTTTCAGTGTTGATTACAATATAAATTCTGTACTGATTCATCGATTTGTTGTATCTGGTATTCCATACATTAAAACCAACCTCACACTCTCGTCTATGATGCGCGACTTTTGCCCCACCCGTATATACATATGGAATAAAGATGTATATTATGAAGATCTACAATAACCTCAGATTGATGGTCATCGGAGGGGGGAGGGGGGAGGGGGTATGCAACAAGAGGGTGGGGGCCAGCCCCCAAGTTGCATAAAGGGGAGAGAGGGGTTTCTGGGGGTGGCTGGAGAATAACCTCCCCCCAAGGAAGTAACTCTAACGTGCCCTCACCGTAGGCGAGTTTGCGAAGCACAAGCCCCGCCCGTAAGGCAGGGAGCCGAAGGCTCTGCTTGAAAATCATTAAAATTAAAATCGTGCAATTTTTTACTGATTAATTTTATATATCTCGTTTTTAATTTTAGATTTTAATATTACATTTCCAGAATAAGTCTACAGAGGGTTGGCAAAAGTAAATAGAACCTTTCATTTCCAAAAAAATATTTATTTGATTATAGAAATTAATAAATTAATTGAATCAATATATTAAAAATTGTGTTCCTTCCCCCTTTTGCAATTATTCATTCAATAAATTTGTTATTATCTATTAATTTTTTATAATAAAATAAAAAAAATTTGGGAAAAAAACCAAAAAGTCTATTCACTTTTGTCAATCCTTTTTATATAACAGTTTCGAAGTTCTCTGCAAGAAATATTTGAGGCAAGTTTATAAATTATGACCTGACTTCAGTCGAATTGCGGTCACCAAACCGACTTTTCTTCATTGTATAATTTACAAATTATAAAAAAAAAAGAAATAACGGAAAAAAAAATAGATAAACAGATGTTCTCCTGAACAAATTCCTTCAGAATCTCTCCCTAAATTCCCACGAACATATGATGACCAACACGTTCGAATTATATAATAGCAAATTTCTTTTTTCTTTATTTTTTTGTTTCTTTGATATTATTTTATCTTTATTTATTTATTTAGTTAGTTGGTTAGTTGGTTTAACCCTCTTCTTCAATTTATCTTGCGTCTTATTTGTTACGCTTGTAATAAAAGCACTTTTTTTTCTAATTGAATAACCTTTATTAATAACAAAATAAATGTGTTGGTTAAAAAAATTATTTCCTTTTGTGAGTACGTTTGATTTAGTGAAAATAATCAGTGAAACGGTGCCAGAAACTGGCACAGCGCTTATGCACGGTTGGACTAATACGGACCATTGCGTTAACTCCTGGATTATTATTACCAGCACCATCGGGAGTCGAACCTCCGACCTAAATGTCTCCACTTTATTTATAGGAAAACGGTGTTATCCAATGAGCTTCGGGCGACAAATTACAAACCTTAAAATCCCTTACGATATTTTGAACACTTTATCTCTGGAAGAGAATATACGCTTTACATGCAAATATGAATGAAAATGAAAATGAAAATGAAAAGGTTTATTTGCAGACAAATATTATCCATATTATCCAAATATTGTCCATATGACAAATATTATTAATACAATGACAGTTCATATACTAAGGATAGAAATATATACAATTGATTAGAAACAATACAGTAATGTCGGAGTTAAATGGAGCTACAGACAGACGTTTTCGTACCAAGAAGTCCATAGTTTAGAGCAGTGCTCTTCAACCTTTTTATGCTTACCGCCCACTTTTGTAACTTTTGAATCTCCGTATCGCCCACCAAAATTAAAAATGCAAAAACTCAAACTAAGTTATATACCCTGCATAAAACAATAAAATTAATTGCAATTACCTTTAGATTAATGAGATCCTTGAGCCACTAGTGGGCGGTACCGCCCAGGTTGAAGAGCACTGGTTTAGAGGATAAACGGCAGGACTCATGGATAGCTTGGATAATCGGGTTGGTTGATTTTTTAATTCTTTGCATCAAACTGTATTGAGCACGTCTTGTACCTCCGGGAAGCTCGGGACATTGCGGGTAGCAAACATTTGCGAAGCTGAGCATCTCGGGGGTAATTTACGTAAGAGTCTAAAAGACCTGTTGTACAGCAAATTTAAGGTCCTGCCAGAACCTTTTTTATAATTCACCCACAGTTGCTGTCCGTAAATATTACTGCAGAAAGTACGAAAGAGAGTGTCTTTAGCTTCACTTGTACAGAACTGAAAGTTCCTTATAGTCATATTCGCTTTAGCACAAAGGCTTCGAGATTGTTTTCTTATATCCGAGTCATCACTTAAAGGGCTTGTAATAGTTTGACACAAATACTGAAACTCTTGTACTTCCTCAATGACTTCACCTTTCATTTTAAACCGAATATCAGCTGGCTGTTTACATCTTTTAGAATGAAATTGCATAACCTTAATTTTAACATTAAAAAGAATATCATGTTTCTGGGAATACACTTCGCAGACTTTTAGTAACTGATCCAGACCTTTAACAAAGGGACTTATTAACACCATATTATCGGCATAAACTAAGTTATTTATCCTTGTGTTATCTATACAACATCCCACTGTTACCTCATTAAGTGACGCAATTAATCTGTCAATATACACATTAAACAACATAGGGGAGAGCAAGGAGCCTTGTCTCACCCCGAAAAGAGGAGCCAAAACATTCGGATAGTACATTTCCCCACCTAACGGTAAAAGATTGGTGGGAATACCATAATTTCAATAAATTTAATGTGTACATGGGAACGTTCCTGTCTTCTAGTTTTTTAATAAAATATTGTGGTTCACTCTATCATATGCCTTACTTATATCTAGGAAACAGCTATAAATAGTCGAATTACTGTCAATGTATTTAGATATTGTTTCTTTAAGTACATAGATACACAGGTCAGTTGAGTGGGACCTCTCAAAACCAGACTGATCGAATGAATGAAATGAATGAAAATAAACCTTAGTCTCTTTAATAAATTCGTAGTCTGTTTAAATATATGACAAGTTGTGTTAATTTTATCCAGTTGGAGTATAGTGGCTAGCGCCCTCAACTTCTACTCAAGAGGTGATGGGTTCGGATCATGGTGAGGATATATATTACGGAAAAAGAGAAGACCTAAAGTGCATGGAATATTATACCCCAAATGGACAGGAAATTCAGAGAAATTCCAGAGCAAAAGATTTAGGGGTTGTAATGACAGATGATGCGAAATTTGAAACACAAAATAAGATAGCAGTAAACAGAGCAAAGAGAATAACGGGTCAGATATTGAGAACTTTTAAACGAAGGGATAGGAATGTAATGATTCCTCTACTGAAAACCCTGATAATACCCAAATTAGAATACTGCTCGGTCCTAACTTCCCCATATAAAAAAGAAGACATTAGACAGCTGGAGGGGATCCAAAGAAGCTTCACAGCCAAGATCAATGGGTGCAAAGAACTAAATTACTGGGAAAGGTTACGAGAACTAGACCTATATTCACTGGAAAGGAGAAGAGAGAGATACACCATTATTTACACTTGGAAAATAATGGAGAAACTAGTCCCTAATCTTATTCTGAATCCCATAACTCCCCAAACAACGATGGAAAGTAGAAGCGGTAGACTGTGTCGTATTCCCAAATTGAAGGCGAGACAGGGAACATCCTTAACCCTGAAAGAAAATAGTTTTGTAGTGAGAGGACCAAAACTGTTTAATCAGTTGCCCAAAGACCTAAGAAACACGAAGGGAGTTGCAGTGGAAATCTTCAAAAGAAGACTAGACGCCTGGCTCAGAACAATCCCCGATGAGCCGGGCGTACCTGGCTATGTGAGGTGGAGAGCGCAAGAATCCAACTCACTACTTCACCAGGCCAACTCGAGAGGAGGGGCGACAAGCTTGACCTTCGCGAAATGAGAAATCATCACGCGGAACCTTTGTAAGGTTGTAAGGTAAGGTAAGGTATATATATATATATATATATAATATATATATATATATATATATATATATATATATATATATATATATATATATTAGGAGGAGATTGTAGAAACCAATCGACCAAAGAAGTACTCCTGGGGGAAGATATTAGGTAGGAGACAGGGAATGCTGGAACTCCCGTTTCTCCTGTCACTGTCGCCTTCAGCTGTTCTTTTACTATGTTTCATCTACCCTGTGAGCAGTCCAGCATGCTCCCAAAACACACACTTCTCCCTCTATTTTTCACTACATATACATACATTTTACACACCACACAGTCTTTTCAAAATTTTAAAAAAGAGGCATCGTGAGTCTCAGAGACATTAATTTTGGCTCCCTCTTTCTTATATAAGGGGAGCCATTTTTACGGACATTCACCCTTGGCCCCCTCCTTCCTATATAATATATATATATATATATGCGCCTCGGTGGTGTAGTGGCTAGCATCGCTGACTACGAATCCATCAGTCCCTGGATCGAGACCCGGTGACGGCAGGCGGCGCGCAGCAAAACCCAGCTGTTCATCCTTCCACACCCAAAAAAAATTTGGTTAGTAAATAAATGGGTACCCTGGGTAGCCTAGTGGTTAAGACGCTGGGCTGCTGATCGGGGGGGGGGGGGGGGTCGTGAAATCGAATCCGGGCGAGGACTTTGTAATTTCTGACCGCCCGTGGTTCGGATTCCACGTTAAACTGTAGGTCTAAAGTGGAGTGACAAGCGTGATCTTCGTCAGAATTAACAATTCGGTCGGAAGCAAAATCAAGGTTAATCAAGGTGTATATATCAGTGGCGTGCATTCAGGGTAAGCGAGGTAAGCGCCGCCTACCCTAATAAAAATCTTATTAAAGATATAAAGACAGTACCGTATTTTTCAGAATAGTCTACAGTACATACCCACTAGCCAGGTATGAAGTTTATCATTAGCTACTATAATTACAGTATATACTCGTGTATAGGTCGAGTTTTTAAGACTGAATTCTTAGGCAAAAATTAGGGGGTCGACCTATATAAGGGTAACATTTTCGTGTGGTTGAAATCCGTGCACGATGGGAGGGCTAGGAGCTACTGTTAGCTTCAGACATGAAAAATATTTACCATTTAGTACCAGTAAACAATGAAAACATAAAATATGTACCAATTATTAAAATTACCAAATATGTACCAATTATTAAAATTACAGAATGGTAGCACAGGATGATATAAAACATTTCTAGTGTCTAGTTTTTGGAAATGAGTTTTATATGCCATAAAATATGGTGCTTTATTACCCTAATTTGTTGTTCCACTACCCTCAACAACTGGGGTCGACCTATACACGAGGCATATGATAAATTAATGGTTTCTTGGCCAAAAATCAAGGGTAGACCTATACACAAGATCGACCTATACTCGGGTGTATATACGGTATATAATATGTACAAATTGTACATATAGTGCGTGTGCTCGCCCGCAATACCGCTTATCCTGTAGACGTACCCTTCGCACGCCACTATATATATATATATATATATATATATATAGAGAGAGAGAGAGAGAGAGAGGGATTTGTTTACCATGGTAAGGCACTTTTTTTATACGTCCCCCGTATGGAAGTAGTTTAAATGAATTATATAGGCCGTTGTCCTTTTAATGCGTGACCATATTTGTTTCACGAAAAACAAAGTGGTCACCATTGTTATAGCGTTCAATAAATTCTTTTCTGTCTTCTATGGAAGTACAGTTATACTATTGTACTATGTTATGGGATTTATATCCTGCCATTAAAGCTTGTCATAATCATTATCATTATACTGACGCGGTGGTATTCTGAAGTTCTAGTTCAATCCCCTTGGAAAAATCTGATTAATCGAATATAGGTAATCAGAAAAAAAACTCGTATTAAGTTCATTCGCTTTGGATTGGTTCACGTTGCAGAACATGGTTGGTTGACGCGGGTGTTGTTATATAGTTGTGTTTAATAGATAATGCAACACTTTCGAAATGAAAAGTGATTTCATTATTGTCGAACATGCAATCGTACTCGTAATTGCGAAGTAAATAACGCTTTGTCATTTAAGTTCCTTCATAATGTCTAGGAAAATGCACTTTGTTTAGTTGTACTGCATACTGCCATTCCTGCTGCATTGTCGAAACAGTTTGTATGTTTGTTACATCCATTTAGTCGATGGTCTATTCATACGATTTTCCTGTCAAAAACATCGATGCGTTGCCAAAATTTAGTTTGTTCAGTCGCGTTTGCAAAACATTGTTCTTCAGTGATTTTTAGGAAGTAAGGACGTTAAATGATTACGACTTATAAAACAATTATTTCTTATAAACGTTAAAAATAAAGATTGATCTATCCAAGAAAACGAAGTTGCAGAAAGTCTTGAAAAAATAATTTCGATCACAAAGGTTGGCACTCACTCCTTTTTCAAAATATTTTTCTCAAGAACGGTTAGGAGGTAAGAAAAGCCGTTTTTGTACGTTCTTAAAGGAGAGATATTGTAGTTTATATGGTGTTAATATCATTTAAAAATTTCTCTTTTTAGGATTATAATTTTGACTTTGAAATATAAAATAAGTTACCACTTTGACTCAATAAAATCAGCGTTTTAGCCTTAACGCTATTATTAAACACTTTAGCCTATAAAATTAATGAAGAAAATATAAAATAAATATAAGCATTAAACGTACACACAAAAGGAGTTCCTGTTACATCTATCTATAAATTAAAAAAAAATTTGCGCGGTTTTGAGCGGAGTTGAGCGGAGTAACAAATATCTATTTCGCTCAATCACCTGTTATGATTGGTTAACTCGCGTAAAGTGGGTGGAGTTAATGTCTCTCGCTCAATCGCCCGTTAGGGTCGGATCTATCAAGATGAGCGACGTTAAAGATCACGAAGTGATCACAAGCCCTACCAATAGGATAGGGAACCGAAGGCGCGGCTTGTTATATTAAGGTACGAAAAAGCAAAATAATAGGCTATTCTCGTCTCTTCCTATGAATACTTCTATGTTGCACGAAAATTTACTTAATAAATTTTTCAAATTTTTCGGCTGCGCCCTTATCATTTCAACGTTTTCATTTGTGATCTATTGCATAATGTAGGCCTTTATAAGAAATTTCAGATGATAGGCCTATGCATATCGTTTTGACAGTTGAATTATCCAATTGTTTATGAATAATTTTAGTTTCTTGCAGGCCCCACCTTATCCTCTCTAAAAATCTTCTCTATACGGGTTTATCGCTCGAGAGAACTCTTAATATTGCTTGAAAGTAGAAAAAAATTATATTCTATTTTTCTCATGTCTTAAAAAATTATTGATTTTAAGGCATTTCTTTTTAACTCTGAAATAAAGGTATCTGTATAGTCGTGTGAAGTTTGAATCTAAAGCTAGCTTCAAGGGTATATACCCTGTAAATCTGGGATTAATAGGCTCAGTGGAGGATCCTGTAGCCTGTAGGTTCGTTGGGATAATGAACCTGTAATTACCACTATGTCGAAAAGAAAATTTTGAGAAAACTATCAAGATTTCTTATTCTATACATAAATATCAAGTGATCTTATAGATATAAGTAAAATCCTTTGCATACGAAACGTGTTATTTGAAATCATATGTAAAAACCTTCAAATAGTTATCCCTCGGCCAAAATACATTTCATCTCGGAATTTTTAACATATGACTAACTTAGTCCCTAAATCTAACAACCTCAAGAGTTTGATGGAAATTGGCTTTAAAATAAAGGAGTTAACATAGTTTCCCCAATGGTCAAAAAGTCATGTCCGAGAGATCTTGTTTCCCCTAGGAACGCCACGCTATTTCTCTACATGTTCTGAAAATTTGGGGGTTATTCGTTTGAGAGGGGAATCCTCCAGATTGTTGGGTGTATAAAAATATAAATGATAAAAAATTTAATTATAAGAATATAAATCCCGGAATTTATAATAAAGAAAATAAGTACAAGAATAGAAAATTTCCTTCAGTATTTGTAATAATAATAAAATCGAAAATTAGAATTCAAGATCTTTAGCATTTGGGATTTGTGATCATCAACAGAAGATGGTGAATATTAAATTTTAAAAAACAGTGAAAAAGGAGTTGATTTTGATTAATGTGTGTTACACTGCAGTTTTCACAACTGTCTGCGTGTTTTTTAATGCAAAAAGGAGGGGCCCAGAGTTTAGAAAAGCAGTGTCCGTTATACTCGTAATAGCGATAGTAAAGAGAGAGTGAAGCAACACTGCGGCGAAGAGAGAAAGAGAATGAAAACAGTCAGTAAGAGGCGGGGAATTGACGCGAATCATGGAGTGACTATTGAGAAGGACGCTTTGTGAAGCGGGTGGAGAGGTGAAGGGTGGAATCATCGGCATAGGAGTGGATAGGACAGGAAGAACGACTTAAAAGATTATTAATAGATAAAAGAAAGAGAGTGGGTGACAGGACAGAGCCCTGAGGAACACCACCATTAATAGCTTTTGGAGAGGAACAGTGGTCATCTACAACAGCAGCTATAAATCGGTCAGAAAGGAAATCAGGGATGAAGGGACAGGTAGAAGGATAGAAACCGAAGGAGGGCAGTTTGGAAATTATGGATTTGTGCCAGACTCTATCAAAAGCTTTAGATATAGACATGTCTAGCACAACAGCAAAGGTTTCACCGAAATTCTGAAAGGAGGATGACCAACAATCAGGAAGATATGCAAGAAGATCGCCAGTAGAGTGTCCCTTGCTGAACCCATACTGACGGTCTGAAAGAAGATTGTGAATAGAGAGGTGTTTAAAAATCTTCCTATTAAGGATAGATTCAAGAACTTTAGAATGGCAAGAAATCAGAGCAATTGAACGATAGTTGGAAGATGGAGAGCAGCCACCGTTCTATGAGACGGGGTGACTAAAAACGGGCTTCCAGCAGGACGGAAAAGTATCAGATGAAAGACAAAGACGGAAGAGTAGGTAGGTATGATATAATACATATTCTTATTACGGTTATAAGGTCCCTGATGAAATTAATTTCTAAAGTAAATTATACTTTAACTGAATCTAAACGAAAAAGTGAGAGATATTGTAACACAATATGTATAATAAGTATTAGACCTATACATTACTCAAACTGTGATGCTATGGACAAGTCTCGAAAACGAAGACTGTATTGGGAGCAATATGGTAATTCTGAATACGTTTCAGAGTAACATTTCATACACAAATTGAATGAAAACAGGTCTCTGAGGTATTATCTCAAATTATATTAATTATGTTATTTCAGTTAATACGGCAACTATTCAGTAGACAATTCAGAATGTCTGTTAATATATTCGTGCGTTTTGTTTGCCTTTTTGATTAGGAATAATCAGAGTATTTCAGAATTTTTAGTTTCTGTTTTCAACATTATCGAAATAGTCAGTCCAAACCTCCATGCGAAGTGGTTGTGAACATATATTCTTATATACACGTAGTCATACTGCAAAGGACGCAAATCATACCATAGTCATTGGGTTTCATTTTAATTATGACTAATTAGCAGCTTACTGAAATGATGCTTACAAGCAGAGAGTACGCGATTATTAAATACGAGTCCTTCTATAAAAGCACAGTCCTGCGCAGTGCAATAGTTTGCATAACGGTACGAAAACAATTTTAGAGACGCGTATTTTCCGTTTCCATTCTAATGAAAAAAGTTCCATTAATTAAATTTTCCATATTTTCTTTGAACTTTTTTTCATTTCTGAAAAGTAAAAAGAGGTTACGAATAATTCCCAGATTCAATAGAATAAAATAAAATTAATAACGTTTGCTTTAAAATTAAAAAAAAAACCTTTCTCGGCTTACAATATTTTTCAATTTTTAAAAGACTAACTTTTGTACCGAGACCATGTCCGGAGTTCGAGGAATTGAGTGCGGATTTATTATACTTCTAACTAAATATCGTAAAAATATATTTGTGAAGAAAAACTTTTTATCTATCATGAACATTTGGAAAAAAATAATCCTTTTATTCCTCTCCATTTGCCGATTTAAATAAGAGGCGTGCAGAAAGAGGCGATTGTCCTCCGTTGATAATAATGGAAGCGAAGTCTGGACCCCCTCCAATAATTTGTTTTGTTTTTCGTGTTTACAAATTAAAATAAAAGCTAACATTTCATTGTACTGAACAAAATTAATTTTATTTACCCATTTTAAAGTCAGTATCTCCTCTCTCTCTCTCTCTCTCTCTCTCTCTCTCTCTCTATCTATCTATCTATCTATCTTATCTCTCTGTTTTATATATAATTTAATTATTTATCTATTTAAGTTTGTTTACATTTTTTGTCATCCTAATGTACTTTTGTTTGTAAAAATCGTGACGATCACATCATAAGTGTAAATGCAGTGTTTTGTAAACGCGATTGAACAAACTTCAAATGCTTTCGACAACATTCATTTTATTTCGCCAACGCATCGATGTTTTCGAAACAAAATTCGTATGAACAGACCATCGACAAAATGGATATAAAAACCGTGCAAATTGTTTCGACAATGCAGCAAGAAAGACAGAATTCAGTATAAATAAACGAAGTTGTATTTTGTTAGATATTATGAAGGAAAGTAAATGACAAAGCGTTATTTATTTGACAATTATACAGGGTGAGCTCCATAAAAGCGGCCCGAAGAAAATGTTACGCATAAAGAGAAATATGAAATATTTTCTTGGTGGCCGCTTTTATGCGGCTCACCCTGTATAACGCAATTACAAAGCACTCTGTAGTTCAAAATTGCTATATTATTTATTGAACACACCTACACTAACACCAACGGCAACCAACCATGTTCTGCAATGTGAACCAATCCAATTTATTTTTTGTGTCTAATCTAGGCTTGAATGTACATTACTTGTTACTGTTCATCTCTCGTGTCTAATATTGATTTCTTTGTATAGTACTGGTATCATATCTTCAACAATGACTTTGTATTTGTTTTATATCTAAAACAATGACTTAAGATTAGTATATACACCTTAATTAATAATGCTTATTCATGATTTATATACTATCAATAATAACTGTCTGTTTTATTTTTAATTAAGAGCCCAGTAAAGCCTAAAGCTTAAGGGCCAAATTAAATTAAATAAATACTTCAATTTCACAATTATTTATTTTGTTAAAATTATTGGAACAATAAAAAGTGTAAAATTGTACTTATTTTGTCAATAAAGGTTATTCAATTGAATTAAAAAAATCTCCAACCTTTCCAGGTAACTCGGTTGATCGATAGACTATTGATGTATGGTTGATATCGCTGAAATATGGTTGATATTTGTGAGAGTTCACAAATTAATATTGATATACTGTTAACGCAACAATATGTTGATAAAATAAAGTGCAATCAGCATTTCCAAAATATATTTTCCTAAAAGGTGAGGATATAATGTTATTTCTTTATTTACTGAATAAAAAATTTACATCAGTACTCATTTTCAACCCCATTTCGATATCATTATCGAAATTTGTTTTATTTAGATTGCTATTTTGAAATTGCCAGGTGACTATCGTTTCAACAATAAAATACTGAGCCATTGATATTTCTTTATCATTATATCGATATAAATGGGCTACCTGGGTTGATATGCCCAGGGAGGTCGGGATTATAATCCTATCTCCGGGGCTCCCTGTACCCTCGTCTTTTACGAAACGCAGGAGGAAGGCTAGGGGTCAACTCTTAACCCTATAATCTCAAGAAAATACTGGTTTACTCGTCTTAATATCAGAAAATAACTCGTTCGCAATTAACCGTTCAATTAATTTGGAAAATCCTATATTGGGTACATTTTTACCGTATTATGGTCTTTGTAAATGAAATTGGGTATCGTCAGCAAATAGGGTAAATTTAAGTATGCTTGACGAATATAGTGAAGGTCAATTATATACAACTTAAACAATACAGGACCCACAGTTGAGACCTTCAAAAAGGAGCTGCACGATTCAATCTGTCCTGAAAGTCTGTACGAATATTTTCACTGGTTTTGCCATTACGTGGTCGCTCATAGATCCAGGTACTAGCGAATACGCGTTGTTCAATCGTATAGTTGCTGCTATCACGCATTTCAAATGGGTCTGAAAGAAAAACGAAAATCAGTTAGTATTTTACTGGGGTGACATGACATTGTGGACACCCTGTAGTATAGTACTTGTAATTTTTAACTTTGCAGAAATACTGTCTGCTTCTTCAATTGTATTTATAATAAAAGAAATAAAGTTTGTGATCTTTTCCAAATATAATTACAAACATAACGCAGATATGCTTGTACTTACGTGTTTATGTACTTATGTGCTTATGTACTTATTTGTACTTATGCTTGGAATTACATCTTACTTTACATAGGTCCTTCTTTCACCCTGGCTTATGTCATTTACTCGATGTACCATTTTATCAATAGGTTTTTTTAGGGTTAGAATAAATTAGGTTAGGTTAGCGTAGGTTAGGTCAGGCTAAGTTAGTTTCTTAGTGTCGACAGAATGATCTGTCCACGAAATGTCTACATATATTTAACCTACGTTCTTTACAGGAACCTCCCCGAGTGGACCGAAAGGTCTTTGAGGCTTCCTCTTGCCCTTGTAACTAACTCCTCGTAATCGTCGTCATTGTGAATAGTTTTGGTTAAAAGTTCAAAAAAGTAACGGAAACTTTACATTAAAGAAAAGTTTAATTACTTCACTTATATTTCTAAATTTGATAAGTTTTTCTCAGAAAAAAATATTATAAAATTGTATTTTTAATTACCCTTTAAAAACTTTGTCTTCGTAAGCATTTTGACTCGAATGATTCATTCTAAATTCAATTGAAAATTTAACATTTGATAATATTGATTTTAGCAACTTCTTCAAAGATTTCATTATTACTTGCATTTGACTGAAGATGAAAGGGCTATAAAAGTTATCCGAAACATCTGTAATTTATTTTCCAGATATTTAATATTCTTTAAAAAAAAACCCTTTTTTTTCAGTATCGCTTTTGAGATATTGGAAATTATTCAGTGGAATGTGTTTATTCAAACTCTGCTTTTGAAATATATTAGTTGGTAGGACTTCATTGAAAGGAATATTTTCCTTTGGATCTTTCGAAATGTTGGTTTAAGAATAAATATGTTTATTTAATTCGTGTACGAATATCTTTGAAGTAGATAATAGACCTTTCAGAGGTCTATTATAATGGAATGTCCAGTTAATTAATTTAGGGCCACCCTTTTTTTAAAAATGCACCTGACCGATATAGTGTCCCACATTCAATTTTTTTTATGCAAAAAGGAGTGGCCAAAGGAGAATGCCCACAGAAAAGCCACCCTCCATAGAGGGGGAATTAATGTGCGTATTATCGAATAATAATACTAATAATAACAGCGGAACACCATCTCAACTGCTCGGGAGCTCGCTGTAACACGTTATTTTAACTTTACTAATTTTTTTTTCAAAATTTTAATATTTTACAAACTCAAAATTCTTTGAAAAAGTTAAAAAAAAAAGTTTACCAACGAAATTTAATGTAGGCGATTTTAATATCAATTAAAATCAGTGATCCGAACTAAACTTATACAAAATAGTTTGCAGCATCGAATATTTTAAGTTAATAAAAATTCTCAGATGATATTTGAAGCATGCGAGCGAAAAACGTCAGAAAAAAATGAAGAAAACCCAAAAAATTTAATTACTAGCGAAATTCGTTCGGCGAAAAGTTGTTCTCAGTTTTGGAATGACAGCGTGAGATAACTATTCAATGTTTGGGAACACCCTGTAACGCGTCTAACGCATTTTAGTTTCATTGCGTTGCTTCTCCATTTTTGAGCTTCACAAAATTCAAGGCCAATTTTTTTTTTTTTGGCATTAAAAATAAATAAGATTAAAAATATGAACGTCCGATACCATTTTAGCTTTCCAGGAGCTCGTTGTAATAATAATAATAATAATAATTATTATTAATAATAATAATAATAATAATAATAATAATAATTACACACGCACCTTTAGGCCAACTCTTTCAGTGGTAGAAATAAACTGAATTAATCATTTGTCGGAAGTTTACTGGGGAAACACTTTTAAAGGTAAGTTTTTAAACGGTCTTGTTTTTTAACCACCCAGTGTATATATACACACACCTCGGTGGTGTAATGGTTAATCATCGCTGACTACGAATTCACCGGCCCCACGTTCGATTTCCACTGATGGCAGGCGGGGAGCAGCTCACCCAGCTGTTCATCCTTCCATATAATAAAATTGGTTTGGTAGATAAATGGGTACCCTGGGTAACTTAGTGGTTAAGACACTGGATTGCTGATCGGGAGGTCGTGAGATCGAGTCCGTACGAGGACTTTGTAACTTTTAACTACACGTGGTAGGTCGTGGTTTGGACTCCACGTTAAGCTGTAGGTCTAAGGTGGAGTAACAAGCTTAACCTTTGTCAGAATGAACAATTCGGACGTAATCAAAACCAATGTAGCCAAGGTGTGTGTATATCGGCCCTGGGTTCGAGACCCGACGGCAGCCGGCGAGCAGCAAAACCCAGCTGTTCATCCTTCCACACAATAAAGAAAGTGGTTGGTAGATAAATGGGTACCCTAGGTGGCCTAGTGGTTAAGACGCTGGGCTGCTGATGGGGCGTGGTTCGGATTCCACGTTAAACTGTAGGTCTAAGGTGGAGTGAAAAGCTTGACCTTCGTCAGAATGAACAATTCGGGCGGAAGTTAACCAAAGGTTATATATATATATATATATATATATATATATATATATATTATATATATATATTATATATATATATATATTGCTAATAAGTCGTGTGGATTATTTTGTGATAAAGTGCCAACTCCATTTTGGGCATTATAAATGCCATAATAACTTCAATACGTATATAATATGTACGATACAGGTGTATGTGGCACTCTGTATAACATAAAACAGTTGCCGACATCTAGTTTCAAACGTGGAGTGTATCGTGGGTGGGGCAAGTGACAGTGGGACAAATCCACTGGCCACTTTTTTCACAGAGAGATACTTGTTATTAAGACTGAGAGGTATGTAAGTTGTTAAGTAAAAACCGTGATATAGATGTAGGCCCCATTACGGCAAATATTTTTTGAGTGTTGAAAGATACATGAGCTTTGGAACGAGAGGGGAGGATACAAGCACTCTTCTGAGACATTAATTTACATACTATCCAACTGTCGAATGATTTTTTAAATTTCAATTCAATAAAATTATATTTTGGAGTTTTATTTTTTTCATTTTTAAATCAGGAAGTCATTTTTCTAAATAAATACATTTTGAGAACATAGGTGAAACAAGCCGGCGCGCCGGATCTGGCTTGCGGACTGTCAGTTGCCGACTACTGGCATAGAACAATAAGCACGTTTCACGAGATACGTATGTTATATACTACAGGGTGTCCCATAAGTCCGGCATCATAGGAGAAATTCATATTTTTCTATTTCTACAAACCATAATTCATATTTTTCTTATACTCTTGATGCCAATTTCCCGTCCACCATTCTGTTCAGTGACGAGGCTGTTTTTTATGGAAATGGTGAGGTAAATCGACAGAACACCCGCTACTGGTCTCAAAACAACCCTCACTGGTATACCTCTTCAAAGGAACAAGGTGCATCTCAGGTGATGGTATGGTGTGGCATTTGGAAGGATCGCATCATAGGCCCCCTCTTTTTCGATGAACATGTCACTGGAGGCACCTACCTACGTATGCTCAAGGAAGAAGCATTTCCCAGTGTCTTGAACGAAGAAGGAAATTTCCCAACATGGTTCCAGCAAGACGGAGCTCCTGCACATTACAGCACCCAAGTAAGGGAATACCTCTAGAAGCCCGGATCTCACGCCACTAGATTTTTATCTCTGGGGCCACTTGAAAGCGCTGGTATACGCAGAGAAAATTAGGAGTGTTGAACATTTGCGGCAGCGCATTATTGGGGCATGTAACACCATTACTCCTAACATCATTCACCGTGTGCTTGCTGACTGGGTATCATGTCTGAATTTGTGTATTGAAAACAATGGTGGACATATTGAGCACGTTCTGTAAATAAAAGCTTTTGTTTTGCCTTTTTTTTATTTTTCCTATGATGCCGGACTTATGGGACACCCTGTATAGTACTTATTCTTATAATAATTGGAGGAGCTTCAAATGAAATTCTGTTTGGTGTCATTTGTATTTCTTCGTATTCCTTTGTATTCCTTTGTATTTATTCTATTAATCTGGATACAAAAATACAAAAACAATACAGTATCAGTATCAGTAGAATACAGTATTATCTTTCTATGGCATCAATATTTTAAGGGTCTATCAGTTTTTTCGTCAAATCAGTTGACTCTTTTAACGTGGTAGTTCCTTGTTAACTTGCTTCTAAAACCTTTGTTTTACTTATCTTCCTGCCAGATAATGCAATGGACAAAGGCACTATCTCTTGGTCTCTTTAGATTCAGTATAGGCTCCATTTTTCTATTTGAACGTACCCGGGTTGTTATATTTGATGCAGTATGTGTAGTGTCTAAAAAACCTAAAAAATAGGAGTTTTTATGCAGGAAGGATGAGCCAAGGGTGAACGCCCGCAAAAATGCTCCACCCACCCCACTGTAAGAAGGGGAGAGCCAAAAAT